>PJEM01016799.1:0-24436 GCA_004023845.1 Helogale parvula | reverse complement strand
GGCCTTTTTCTCCCTAGCTGCTTTCAGAAGTCTCTCTTTGTCTTTGTATTTTGCCAGTTTCACTATGATATGTCGTGCTGAAGGTCGGTTTATGTTACGTCTTAGGGGAGTTCGGTGTATCTCCTGAATTTCAATGTCTTTCTCTTTCCCCAGATTGGGGAAATTTTCGTGTATAATTTGGTCTAGCACGCCTTCAAGCGCTCTGTCTTTGTCTTCCTCTTCACGAACTCCTATGATACGGACATTATTCCGTTTGATTGTATCACTCAGGTCTCTGATTCTCCTTTCCTGCTCCTGAATCGTTTTCTCTCTCTTTACCTCGGCCTCCTCTTTTGCTATAACTGTGTCTTCTAATTCACTTATTCTCCTCTCTGCTTCTTCAATATGTGCATTGGCGGCCTCCAACTTATTATTCATCTCATTTAGAGCCTTTTCTAACTTGTCAGAGCTATTTTGAAGGTTCCTAGTCTTTGTATCAATATCTTCTCTGATAGCTTCCATGTTTTTTTCAAGCCCAGCAATTAATTTTATGACAATCGTTCTAAATTCGGGTTGAGTTATGCTGCTTATGTCTGTTTTGAGCAGTTCCGTAGCTGTGATTTCTTCCTGGAGTTTCTTTGGAGAAGAGTTCTTTTGTCTCATAATTTTAGCTAGCTTTCTGTCTCTCGTCAGTTTTAAAAGCTCGTTCTGCACTGTGCGATTATTAGTATTCCTCTATAGAAGGAGGCTCTTGGAGTGTCTAGGGTCTGTTGTTTCAGGAGATTTTTTTTTTTAATGGTGTCTCTCGGTTTCTCTTGTCGTGCCTCTGATTAATTTATTCCCTACTCAGCTATATTTGGGGTTTTCCACTATGTGTGCTTTGGGTTGTTTCTTGAGGTAGCCCTGAAAAGGAAAACAGACAGACAAACACACAGAGAACACAAGCAAACAAATGCACTGATAAAGAAGCAAACCTACGGGGGGAAGAAAAAAAAAGGGAACAGGAAAGAAAAGAGGAGAAAAAAGAAGAAAAAAAAAGGGAAGAGGAAAAAACAAAAAAGGAGAGAAAAAAAAGCAGTCGGGGATTGGGGGGGGACAGCGACAGTCAGAGATAAAGGACAGTCTGAGAGCTTAAAACCTGCAGTGGGGGTTGGGGGAGATAAGGATGGATTAAAGGAAAACTGTCTGGATGGTAAAAGTTGATCTAAGCACAGCAATGCCTAATTGTTGGTCTTTCCCAGATTCCAGCGGGAAAGGGAGAAAGGAAGGAAATAGGAAGATAGTAAAGAGAAGACAGGGGACAATTAAAAATTAAAAATATTAAGAAAAAAACACTTAACGGTAATAAACGGTAATAAATGTATGCACGGCAGCTCTCCAGCGCAGATGGGCGTGGCTTGGTGCAGGTGGGTTGGGTCCCGGGGGTTGCTCTCTGAGGCCCCGCCTTGGTGCATGCGAGGAGAAGAATGGCGACGGGCGCCCCAAGTCCCCCTCAGACCATGCGTTCCACCACTCTCTGGAGTCCAGCCTTCTTGTGCCTCGGGCAGATCTAATTGTTTCTGTTTTCCAAGTTCTGCCAGGTTTCTATGTTTCTAAGTCCTTGCCCGCACACTCAATATTGCCACCACAGTTAAAATCGTCCGCAGGTGGGCAGCTTTCTGGTCGGGGCTGCAAGATGGTGGAGAAGTAAGGAGCCCCATTACCTCCGACCACCCACAATTATCAAACTGAGAAGAATTAAAAAGCCACAGCTCTCTGATCTCCGAGAACGGAGGTGTGTGAACAGACCCCTTATCGACAGCAGTCTCACGGTTGCCTGAGTAAGTAAGTGCGAACTGGGACCTGAGACTTCAGGGGAGGGAGCACCGACTCCGGAGACAAAGCGCCAAGCGCCCAGAGGCTGGGCGCTGGGCCCGCTGAAACCCGCGTGTCCCCAGGCGCACCGTTCCTAGCCGGGCGGGGCGGCCGGGAGACCAGAGGCGGACAGGTCAGCGGGGATCAGCACAGCGCGGGGCGGCCGAGAGAGAGCCCGGAGGCCCACAGACCCCCCGACAGTCGCTCACGCGGGGCGCCGGGTATCCAGAGGCACAGGGACCTTCACAGCCACGCGGGGTACCGCCCGGCAAGGCAAGAGAGAGGCCAGGGGAAGAGAAGCAGAGACTGAATAATTGATTTGGGGGTAAACAAAAGTGTTAGAGCTGCCTCCCAGTAAGTCTGTATTATTTGTAAATATAAGTATGGGCTCATTCTCCCAAGTGACTGGTTGTAGTATAGGCGGGCTGGGAACATAAGCCCAATATTGTTGATCTATGGTAGAAACAGAGGGTACCTGACAAGACAAAACAGTGAGGATGGACACAAACATTGTTGTTGGGAGTGTGTGGAGTTCCTTGGTTTTGGAGGAGTTGTTCGGCCTCCCTGGTCAGGCTCTTGAGTTGCCCCCAGGTAGGGGGAGGAGCGGTTCTAAAAGAATGGGCGAGCTTCCGACGATGACGTCGTGGTGGGCTATCCGCTTGAAGAGAGAGGGTATTCATGGGCCAGACTAGTGACTCCATTTGGCTGGGCCCTGGGAGGGGGGGTGTTGATGGCCAGCGGATTGTTGCTCTCGGATTGTTGCTCTCGGAGGGTTGTTTGTTGATCGGTAGGGGGGCTGAGGAGGAGGCAGGGGCAGTGGAAGTGCGGTGGTGGCTGTAATACCTTGTAATTCTTTACCTAGTCCTTTCTCAGGGTGAAACCCCATTTGTAAAATTTGATTAGTGACTCGTTCATCTGGACTGCATATCAAGACTCCCATTTGGGACAAAATCTCCTTTCCACAGAGAAAAGGGAATGGAAGGAATAATATAGGGACAAAAGGTTCCTGAATTGTTTTCTTCGTCTGACCACTTTAAAATTTGAGAGCTTTTTGTTACATTGGAGGCTTGCCTTATACCCAGAAGAGTAGTAGGAGCCTTTTGAGTGGGCCAAGCTGACAGCCAATCTTTTCATGCAATACAGGAGATTATCTGCTCTGGTGTCTAAAAGTCCCTGTATAGGGACTCCTTGGATCTCCAATACTTTTGTGGGCCTGGAAGCCTTAATTTCTTATCCAAAAGGCCATATCACTAGAACCAAAGCCTCCCTCTCCTCTGGGAGCATCAGTAGCATCCTTTCCTATGTGGTGATAGGGTAAAAGAAGCAACTGAGCAATTCTCTGGTTTTTAAGAATCTGTTTGGTGGAATACGGGGGGGAGATCAGAACCTTGATTTCCCCCTGGTAATCAGAATCAATAACCCCAGGGACAACAGTAATTCCTTGGAGGGAGATGGAGCTTCGTCCTAACACAAGTCCAACCATCCCAGAGGGCAAAGGCCCTTTTACTCCAGTGGAGATAGCAACTGGGGGTGAATCAGGTGTTAATATTGTGCTGGTGGTGGAGCGGAGGCCCAATCCTGCGCTGCCTGGTGTTGCTCTGAAAAGGTCTGAGATTGAATGAAGTTGGTGAATGGATTCAGGCTGCTTGCCCCAATTGTTGTCAGGGCCTGGGGGCTGGGGGCTGGCCCCCTTGCTCGTTTCCCTGGTCCTGAATATTATTAGCATTGGAAACTCCCTGAATGGGAGGACTGAATGTTTGACCATATTTATGAATTCTAAACTTGCAGTCTCTGGCCCAGTGAAAGCCTCTCTGGCAGCGACGGCAAACAGTTTTTGGAATATCAATTTTTTTCATAGAGTAAAGGATGGAGTTCTAGGTGGAGGCAGTTGGCCACCCCTTGAAGGACAATTTCTGCTGAAGTGTCCTGGCCGTCCACAAGTACAACATAACGTATTCTGTGGATCCTTTCGAGTATCATTTCCCCCTGTCTGGCTCAAAGTCTCTATATATTGGGGATATGTTTCTCCCCGCAGGGCAGCAGCTATGGCCACTCCCTGAATGAAGGCAGATTAACATCAGCACACTGTTTTATATAGTCACTTAAAGTGCCAGTTTTTTTTTATTGGTCTTAGCAGAGACTGACAGATAGAATTAGCATTTTCAAAAGCCAATTGTCTAATAAGTATATCTGCTGCTTCTTCATTAGCAATGACCCGTCTTACTGCTTGTATGGGACGGGACAAGAAATCCTCCTAATTCTCATCAGACTTTTCTTTAACTTTCCCTAAGGAGGTGACCTTCCCAGTTGAGACAGGGAGGGCTTTCCAAGCATTGACAGCACAGCTAGTTACTTGGGATAGGGTTCCTTTACCAAGTACATCTGTTGATGGGCGGTATCATAATCACCTTCACCCAATAATTTATCCAGTGTAATATCCCTTTTGTTAGTTCTCTTGTTGGCTGCCACTCACCTCTTAGCTAGATCTTCATATTCTGCCCTACATAGCAAGTAATTTCCTCCTGACAAACAGACCTTGGCCACCTGTGTCCAGTCATAAGGAGTCATCCAACGTGATGTCAGGGCTTCTAGCAATGTGATAGTATAAGGAGCCAGAGGCCCATACTCGCTGCAAGCAGCTTTTAGCTCCTTTAAAATTTTGTAAGGAAGTGGTCCCCATGACATTGCATCATCAAATACCCCTTCAAAGACTACTGGAAAACACCGAACAAAATCTGTATCACCAACTCTTTGGGCCTCCCTAATGGCATCCCGAAATCTATTTGAACTAGACAAGGGAGGGGGAGGAGATGGTCTGGAGGGCAGCTCCTTGAATTTATCTATTGTTCTGAGTGGAGTTTCCTCGACCTGTATGGGAAAAGGCCAATTTCCTTTGTCATGGTCATCTGCTGTTGTTTCTGAATTGCTCTTACATTTTTGGGGGAGCTCTTTATCTTGTCCCTTCTCTTCTATCTTGTTAGGAATATTATTTTTGGAAGGGATTGGTAAAGTCAAATCTTCCTCGGTAGGTGCTGTTGCTTGTGGGACTTCAGCCAATTTTTCTACTTTTAACTGGGGGTCCAAGGCTTCCCGTATGGAGTGACATAGTAAGAAGGCATTAGTGGGAATCTTTTGTGGCCCCTTAAGCTTACAATATTGTTTTATTTCATTTTCTACGTCATTCCAAATCTTTACATTAAGAGTTCCTTCCGCTGGGAACCATGGACATCACTTTTGTATGAAACGTAGAAAACGTGTAACTTGTTGGGGTGATACCTTGACCCCTTTCTTTGAAAGCAAATTATGAATAACATCTACAAAGAGTCTTCTCTCTTTAGACTCTTTGTGGCCCATAGCTTTGCTCTTAATAATGTCAATAAGGAGTCCTCTTTCCTTAGGCGCCTTATGGCTCAAAACTTAATCTATGCTTTTCATATCAATAAAGAGTCCTCTTTCTCTAGACTCTTTATGGCCCAAAGCTTCTCAAGTTCTGACTATCCACGACACTGACTCTGACTTCCTCTACAGGGGGGGTCTGCAGCACCCCGGTTGGGTCCTAGCCGCTCCGAAACTCGAAAGAGAAAGGGAAAGGGTTTTACCTTCAGGTCCCTGTTCAGGCGCCACTCTGCCAGAGGCCTGCTCCGGAGGGTCCAGGCTTCCCTGGTGGGGTAGCGATGGACGAAAGCAATGAAGACACACTCACGCAGTTTCTTAACTGGTCCAGCCCGACATCGTCTTGTCCTCTCTCCTTATTATCCCCATATCTCCTGTATCTCTTTATTCTCCTGTATCTCCTCTCGCCAGGTCTTGGGCCTTTATTTATAGACTTATGACATCAAAAGGTGGAATTTTTACAAATAATTCTCAGTGATAAAGATGCTTTGAAAAGGGTGCAGAAACAGGTTTTACAGAGGCATTTCTTCAGAACTACTCTAATTACAATGAGGTAACTTACACATCATAGGATAACAGGATATTCTCAGTGAAAAGCAGATAACATACACATTTGTTTGAACCGGTAGTAAATCTTACAACTAAGAAGATAGCAGGATGTTTTCAGTGAGAAGCAGATAGCAAACACATTTTATAACAATGACGCTAAGATTCAGTCATAGACAGGGCTAGGAGGCATTCTATTTGGCTCACAAGAGGAAGAATACATTGGAGATGGTTAGTAAGTAAACCTTTTGTCAACCTTGTTCTTTGATGTTGAAGATGTCAGCGCCATAGGCGCCCCTAGACCAGCGGGCCTTTGCATACGAGTTTAAGTTGTAACTACTCTTACCCATCCTCACAATGGGCACCAAATTAGCATATGTATGCGCAGTAACTTGTGCCTGGCTCTTGCTTGTTTCTATTTCCTAAGTTAGGTCTTTTCTCCAGGCCAGGGGAAACATTATGCTTGTGTTCTTTAACACCCTTTATTTCCGTGTCTTAAGTTGGTGAAGCTCCATAGAAGAGCCTTTCCGACAAACATCTGCAGTGCCTTGTTTAACTTCCTCTTCATAGAGGTGGGAATATGCTTCCTCCCATGAGATTTCTGGGGAATGTCGGTCTGATTTGGAACATCGTGAGGCCTAATCAATAGCAATGTAATGCCCAAGATTTTAATATCACCCCAAAACCAGAAACCGCCAGGGAGACCGAGGCACGCATGTAAAAGCAAAGGGCAGGTTTATTACGGCTTAGGCTCGCCGGGCCTAAGTTCGGGCTCACAGCCTTCACCAACGCAGTGGATCCGTGCTGAGAGCCCCGAGCAAGGGCTGAGTAGGGTTTTTATGGGGTTTGGGAAGGGGGAGTTACAAGAAATTGTGACATCCAATCATTATTGTATAACAGCATCGGCAGTAACTCTAACCATACACATTGTCCAGGGTGTTCGTTACTTTTGGTGGGACCCAATTACAACATTTAGGGTATCTTTGAAATTAACCAATTACAGAGCGAGTTCAGGGTCTTGTTTGGTGACTGTGGGGTTAACTTTAACACTAGGTAACAGGGTCTTATCGAAAGTTCCCATCTGCAGGCCTTACCCTTAGGAATGTGGGGAGAGGTAGCTGGGCTTTCCTGATTGGATACCACAGTGGTCTGCTTTTGCCCCGGGTAATGTATAACCACCTAATGGCTGATTTTAGGCCTTCTAGCTTAGAGGGGAAACTTAAAGCCTGTCATGGCGTCTGGTTGGTTCAGCCTTACAACAACAGGCTTAATTTTACACGAGCAATGAGTTAACAGAAGGAGATGCCACCTTCGGTCACCTGTGGCAGGAGCCGTGCTACGTCTACCATTTCCTTACTGTGACCGTGTCATCCAGCAAGGCCGGTGCGGCTCCCAGCACTAAACAGTCACAAAATTGTTTTTACACATAGACACCACCTGTGCCATTGATGTAAATGCAGAATGCAAAAGTGTATGCCTAAGGGTTGCCTGGCTGGCTCAGTTAAGTGCCTGCGTTCAGATCAGGGCATGACCTCATGGTATGTGGGTTCGAGCCCCGCGTCGGGCTCTGTGCTGACAGCTCAGAGCCTGGAGCTTGCTTCGGATTCTGTGTCTCCCTCTCTCTCTGCCCTTCCCCTGCTTGCGCTTTCTCTCTCTTTCTATATAAAAAAAGTGTGTATGCCTGTGTTGATGCCTTTATTTTACAAATTCTCTTGAATAAACCAATATTTATACCGGTTTATACCTCAAAGTTAAAGAACACATTAGAGCATAATACTGTGTCCCCAACGTCTTACTGCAGAAAGTAAGAAATTCATCCAAGCCAAACCCAGTACTCCTAATGTAACTGAACGAACAGGAGTTTAGTCCTTGATGAATCATAAAAATTCTACCAGGCAGGGATGTCAGACAAAGGAAACTTTATTTGCAAGAAATAAGGAGATCACAAGGTATAACTTTAAAACTAGAGACTCACAGAGGAAGGGGAATGGTTTCCTTTTTTTTTATATTAACTTTATTTGAGAGACAGAAAGGGTGGAGGAGGGGCAGAGAGAGAGGCACAGAGAGAATCTCAGGCAGTCCCTGCACCGTCAGCACCGATGCAGGTTCGACCTCACAAACTGTGAGATCATGACCTGACCTGAAACCAAGAGGCAGAAGACTGAGCCATTGAGGAGCGCCAGAATGGTTTCCGTGTATTTAGGGTTAGGGTGGATATTTAGAAAGGGGAGGCTGGGGATACAATTGCACTTGAGCCTTAAGAACACAGTTCTATACATTTTCTGTCTGTTACATAGTAAATGGCAGTTGTGCTCCTTCTTGGGGCGTGATCTAAGTCTTAAAATGAGGTCGAAGGGCGCTCCTGGGGGGCTCAGTCCCTGAAGCCTCCATCTCTGGATTTAGGCTCAAGTGAGGATCTCACAGTCTTGAGATCAAGCCACAAGTCAAGCTCCTTCCTGAGCATGGAGCCTGAGCGTGGGGCCTGGTTGGATTTCTTCTCTCCGCACCACCCATACTCGTGCTCTCTCTTTCAGAAATAAACATTTTTGAAAAGCAACTGTGTTCACTCCATGCTCTACTCTGATGTTCATCTGCATAGATGACACTCAGGGGCGAAGCCCAAATTGAGCCACCTCAGCGCTTCCCCAGGGCAGTCATCGCCTTATGTATTTCCACCACAGCACACTGAGCTCATGGGTGTTTTTCCTGCAGGAAAAGGGAGGTGTAAATAAGAGGCTAAGTAACATGAGGGACTGAGGCCTGTGGGCACATGCAGGTAAGCAGTGCGGGTCGGGACATGGGGTCCAGCTGGTGACATGATCTCCCTCCTGCATCGTAGGTACGCTTAGGACCTCCTGCTGTGTCCACTTGGTAACTGTGGTGTTTGTTGCAGGGACTGCTGACGTTCAGGGATGTGGCCGTCGAATTCTCTCAGGAGGAGTGGGGATGCCTGAACCACAGTCAGCGGGAACTGTACAGAGATGTGATGTTAGAGACCTACGGACACCTTGTCTTCTTGGGTGAGGCTAACTCCCTCTAGATTTCCCAAGCCCCACTCAAGGGTTTTGTTCCTTCCTGTGGAGATTGTCTCTTAGAAGCTTTCTCTCACATGCCTGGGATGAAAATCCCTACAGTAAAGAAAGAAGGAGGGGTTGGTAGATGTAGAGGAAAGTCTTCATGATGTTTCCTTTCAGGTGAGTTTTCCCTTCCTTAGAGTCACATCATCATTCCATTGATGGTGGGCATTTCTAAGTATTGAGTGGCATAAAATGATATTTCCATCTTCAATATTAATTTCTACTCATGTTGGTAGTGGTAAGACTCAGAAGTGGAGATCAGGATGTTAGACTTGGAAATCCATCCTGTGTGTTCCAAAGGGGCTGTTGGGCAACAGCATTTGGGCAGGATTTTCCTCTTTTCTCTACTGAGTCCAATACTGGGTTGAAAGGTAGAATTTCCAGCAATACTCTATTCTTTTGATCTATCAAACAGGTCTTGTTGTGTCAAAGCCAGACCTGGTCATCTTTTTGGAACAAAAGAGGGAGCTATGGGATGTGACGAGAAAGGAGACAGTAGCCTCACACCCAGGTAAGTGGGAATGAATGAGGCAGATGACAGAGCTGAGGTCCAAATGTGAAGGATGAAGAAAGGCTGTACAATGTGATTTGAGCAGCCATTCTGGAATGGAAGTCCGTTTGTAAAACCTAGTTTTATGTCAATACGTTTCACAGAGGCACATCTGCTTTCCAATACATCACACCCTCACAAATCTCTAAGGGTTCTCCTTCAGTTCCACTTAAAGGTCCTTCACGTCCACAGTGAGGGCCTCCATAATCTCATTGGCTCTCCATTGCTTTGAGGGCTTGGGGTCCTCTCTGTGTTGCTGAGGAAGTCTATATTCGTTCACTTCTGAGTGTTTGCCTTGAGTGTGAAGTGTGTCAGGGTAGCGGTAGGCATCTTGGGATTTGGTGCAGAAATCCCCGGAACAGGGGACAGAGCCCATCTAAATTCTGCTTAATGCTTTCCAATATATGGAGGCTGGAATCCTAATCATACAAAATTAAGACCCACCGGGTTCATCAGTTGATAAAGCCCCTCCCTAAAATGAGAAAAGCTAACCTTTTATTTCACCTCAAAAGTTCCATTTTTGGAGCGCATGTGTGGATCAGTTGCTGAAGGATCTGACCTCAGCTGACGTCATGATCTCACAGTCAGTGAGCGTGAGTCCCGCACAGGCCCCAGTGATGACAGCACAGAGCAACCTTGGAATCCTGTCTCCCTCTCTCTCTGCTCCTCTCCTACTTGGTTTCTCTCTCAAAGTTAATTAAAGTAAATTTACAAAAAGTCAGAAAAGTTCATTTTTGATGGTGTTGACTAAAATCCAAAATTTCCACTCTATCTGTTCCATTCCTCAATCGTAAAATAACTTAAATCTCTTCGTATTTTCCTGGAATTTCTACCAAATTAATGTCACAAAGAAGATAGAACATTTAGAATTCAAACCGTGCAGCCTATAACAAAATCTCTATTCATTTTTTCTTAATCATTGAGTCATTTTATAATTTTGTCATGTGTAATAGGACGTTCCTGTGACTTTGTCATATATGTTTTCACGTTCTGAGTAGCTGTATATGAGATTACATTACGATTCCTTGTATCAAAAACTTTTAAATGTCGTTTGTAATGTTTATTTTTCAAAGATAGAGCAGGCATTGAGGGCTGAAATGAGGGACACACCAAATGTGAAACTGGCTCCTGGCTCTGAGCTGTCAGCACAGAGTCCTCCCCAAGGCTCCAACTCCTAGACTCTGAGATCGTGGCCTGAGCCCAAGTCCGACGCTTCACCTACTGAGCCACCTACCCACCTCTGTAGCTCTAAGACTAAAATCTCAGTGTGTAACCATGAAAGAGGGCCTATTTTCATTTATTAGCTGGTTTTCATGCGGACGAAAATTATCAGTATCAACCCCGGAAATCTCTAATGAAAGCGCCTCTGTATTTAGCACTTAAAAGACATTATTACACAGAATTTAAGGATATAATCCAATTTTCAGAATCAAGCAAGTAGAAACGTTCATTTCTTTGAGGTTTTCTTTTTCCCATTTACTTTGAGAGATGGAGGGGGGGGGAGGAGGGGCAGAGAGACAGGAGACAATCCCAGGCAGGCTCCACACTGTCAGTGCTGACGGGGATGTGGGCTGGAGCTCACAAAGGATGAGATGAGGAGCTGAAACCGAGAGTCAGACGCGCAACCCTCGCTGAGCCACCCAGGCGCCCCAAAGCCTTTCATTTCTAAACATACAAACAACATCAAAGTTGCAAAATATGCCAACAATAGCATTATTTAAAAAGATGGGGATTACATTAACATACAATCTGAGTGATGTAGAAAAACTCATGATTTGGGGCCCCCGGGTGGTTCAGTCAGCCAAGGTCAGACTTTCCCTTAGGTCATGATCTCATCGTTTGTGGGTTCATGTCCCCCATCAGGTTCTGTGCGGACAGCTCAGAGAGTGGAGCCTGCCTCAGACTCTGTTTCTCTCTCTTTCTGCCCCTTCCTCTCTCACGCTCTCTCTCCATCTCTCAAAAAATAAACAAACATTAAAAAAGATAAGTATTTTAAGAAAAAGAAAAAATAGTGATTCCTTTTTCCTGAGGTTGACTTTTTCTGATTTCAGTTTTGTGTATGACAAATTCTAATTTTAAGCATCATCAGTAGCAAGTGGAATGCCTTTACCTTCATTTTTACCTTTCAGCTGTATTTCCAAATGAAACTGACAGCCTCCTTTCAGAGACGTTTATAGGAACTTCTATCCAAAGAGCGCCAGAGGATGGATATAAAGGTAGTGCCCTGGAGAACGGACACTTAATGAGAGACCCCAACAAGGATGGGGACAGTGAGGGGCTGCAAGCACACCTGGGGACTCCTAATCCCGACTACGGTGGTGACTGGCATCCATGTGGGGAGGTCTCGGATCAAAGCGCCACCCTCATTACATGTAAGAGTACACATTTAGGAGAGAATCACTCTAAATATGACGCATGTGAGGAAATACTTAACCAGTCCTCCAGTGCTGGTGACCAGAAGAGGATTCATGTGGGGAAAAGCCCATACACATGCAATGAACCTGGGAACATACTTAGTCAGTCATCAAGACTCCATATCAATAAGACAATCCATGCCGGACAGAAAGGTTACCTTTGTAAGGAGTGTGGCAAAGCCTTCAACAGGCACTCAGCACTAATTCAGCATCAGCGAGTGCACACTGGAGAGAAACCTTACGAATGTGAAGAAGGTGGTAAAACCTTTAATGATGCCTCATCAGTAAATGTACGTAGACTAATCCGTACAGGAGAGAGACCTTACATGCATAAAAAATTTCGGATGGCCTTTCGCCAACACTCACCTCTTACCGCTGGTGAGAAACCTTACCAATGTATGGAATGTGGCAAGTTTTTTAAGAGGCCCTCAGACCTTAGTAGACATCACAGAGTCCATTCCGGACAGAAACCTTACCAATGTAGGGAATGTGACAAGGCTTTTAAGGATCCGTCAAACCTTCGTGAACATCACAGAGTCCACTCTGGAGAGAAACCTTACCTATGTGAACACTGTGGAGAAGCCTTTACCAGGTCCTCAGCCCTTAGTGAACATCTCCGAAACCATACTGGAGAGAAGCCTTACCAATGCAAAGAATGTGGCAAGGCCTTTACTCAGCAGTCAAACCTTAACAAACATCACAAAATCCATACTGGAGAGAAGCCTTACCAATGTAACGAATGTGGCAAGGCCTTTACTCACCAGTCAGACCTTAACAGACATCACAAAATCCATACTGGAGAGAAGCCTTACCAATGTAACGAATGTGGCAAGACCTTTGCTCAGCAGTCAGACCTTACCATACATCACAGAATCCATACTGGAGAGAAGCCTTACCGGTGTAACGAATGTGGCAAGGCCTTTACTCACCAGTCAGACCTTAACAGACATCACAGAATCCATACTGGAGAGAAGCCTTACCAATGTAACGAATGTGGCAAGACCTTTGCTCAGCAGTCAGGCCTTATCAAACATCACAAAATCCATACTGGAGAGAAGCCATTCCAATATAATGAATGTGGAAAGGCCTTTAACTGGCCCTCTGACCTTAATGAACATCGCTGAATCCATACTGGAGAGAAATCGTACCAATTCAAAGAATGTGGCAAGTTCTTTACCCAGTCCTCACAGCTTAATGAACATCACCAAATCCATACTGGAGAGAAACCTTACCAATGTAAAGGATGTGCAAATCCTTTACTCACCACTCAAGCCTTACCAAACATCACCAAATCCATAGTAGAGAGAAACCCTACCAATGTAACGAATGTGGCAAGACCTTTACCAAACACGCACACTGTCTTGGACATAAAAGAATCCATTCTAGAGAGAAACGTTAGCAATGTGAGTAACCTGTCAAGGCCTTTATCCAACACTCACCTTATTCAACATCACAGAATTCATACTAGATCGAAACTCTACAAATGTTAGAATATGGCTAGATCTTTACGTGACCTTTACACTTTACTTGACGTCACGGAATTCATACTAGATGAAAACCTTCCCAATGTAAAACATGCAGGAAGGTCTTTAATCACTTTTCAGCCTTTACTCAGCATCACAGAATTCATCCTGGAGCAACTCTTCCAAATTTGAAGAATGTGAGAAAAGTTTTATCCAGACCCACTCAGTTGTTTTTGCCTGAGCACCAACACCCCCCCCCCCACAAGGCCCCTTGCTGATTGGCATATGGGGTGACATGTCCCCTTATTCTGGCCCTAATACATGCTGATTACACCTTGTGGAGGAACTTATTATAGGAACTTCTTCTTTTGTGATTATGAAAACAACCGTTGCATTTCCTGAGAATCCTGTTTTTCTTATGCTTCTCAAGTAAACAGCCTATTGTCCCCTGCTCACAAAGACCTAACTTTTGCCTTTGCTGTGCTAGAAACATTGTCTTCTATTTGAATGCTGAGGACACCTTTCTGCCCAGATGATTAGCATTAAATCCCTTACATCAATCACTACTGATAAAGATTATGCATGAATCTTCTACAAATCTATGTTCTGGTAAATTGTTACCTATCAAAGAATTTTATCATCAGAAATCATTGTCTAACGCAAATGCCACTTATGTGCTATTCCCCATACATTTGACCATAAATAAAGCTTACATTTGACCATAAATAAAGCTTAATTTCTGGGAGCTTATTAAAATTAACAGACTTACTTGGGGCTGCTCGCATGCCTGCCAGCAAGCATTGGATCATCTGATCCCGTCGCCTGTGGCCAGTTCCCTGTTGCCGGTAATTCCAATTAGGGTCAGCTGCCCGTATGGCCTTTGCCCCAGTAGGTATTGTGGGATCGGTAATATGAATCTGGTCTGTGTGGTCGCGAGCAGCTGTCTGGATTCGTTTCCTTTCCTCTGAGGTTAAGGTAGAGGTCAGGATTACATGGATATCATGCCAGGCGAGACCATACGCTTGGGCTAAATATTGGAATTCCTTAATGTATTGTGAGGGGTCTGAGGAGAATGACCCAAGTGCTTTTCTATGGCCAACAGATCTTGTAGGGAAAGGGCACATGAACTCTAACAAGCCCCTCCGCGCCCGCCACTTCCCTGAAACGTAAGATGGCCGCTGCAGGGGCATTTTAAGACTGTTGGTGAGCACGGGTACGAGAGGCAATAGGAGGTGTGGGAGGGGCAGACGTGGCAGGGAGGGCGGGGCTCAGAGGAAGAGGAGGAGGAGGAGGAGGAGGAGGGGAGGGGGAGGGGGAGATGATGCCGGAGGAGGTGGGGGGAGGGAGAGCGAGCACCAGAGTTATAAGGAGGTTATATGGTTATGGGAAGGAGGGGCAGCGAGGTCATCTAGGGGATTGGAGACAGGAGAGGGGGATGGGAGGGGCTCCGGGGGCAGAGGTTGTGGGTCACGAGCTAAGAACAAAGGTCAGGGCTAGAGCACAGATCTCTGCATAAAGCATGCAATTCCATTTTCTCTGCCTCCGACAGAAATTATCTAGGTCTGTGAGAATTTGGAAATCGAGGGACCCTTCTGGGGGCCATTGGGATTGGCAGTCCAGCTAGTAGAGGGGCCATACAACCGTACAGAGGCATATTAGGCAGTTATATACCGCCCAAGTAGCCCCTGGGGCTATGGCGGAGGGGTTGTCCTGACTCAGCCGTGATATCGGATGGGATCCCCGACGAAGGCTCAGATAATCGGGGAACTTACCAATTAGTTGGTGGGGTAGGGTTCGGATCCTGGACCAGAAGCTCCACAGGAGGGCCCCGGCCTGCGGGGCAGTTTCCATTTCGGCACCAAGGCGAGATCCCCGAATCAGGAAGGAGAGAGCTCAGCTAAAAGCCAGCTACTGAGCTGCTATCTCCTCCTGGGTTTCGGCACCAAATGTAAGATTTAACAGATGGAGGCAGAGATGAGAGGAAAGAAAGAGACCAAGTTATGGAGCCAAGAAAGCCTTTACTGGGATCTGCGATTCCCCGGCGAGGTTCTGTGACTCTGGAATGGGGAGTCAGGAGAGTCGCGCCTGGTACAGGAGGGGCGAGGTATTTTATGGGTGAAAGACTTCCGGTCCGGTCCCAGGAGGGCAGACCACCAAATAAGGGCATTTCAGGGCCATGGCGGGATGGGATAGGTTGCCTCCCCTGTCAGGGTGACGGGAAGCTGGGACTACATGATTGGCTGTTTTCAAACTGGCGCGGGACATTCCAGGTCTGCAGGTGAGGGGTGGGGTCGTCCGTGCACCATGTTTTTCTTCAACCCACAGCAAAATGGCCGCTCGGTCGCCATCTTAAGGTAACTCTTACAGTGATATGTTTGTTTTTAAAGGTTTTTCTGTGTTATTTTTAATGCTGATCAAAATTTGTTGAAGTACATCTTTAGTTATCTTTACATATTTCTTACAATAACTCACAGCCTAGATGAATGGTTTTCACTGTTTCAAACGCCTCTATATGGCTGTGTCATATTGTAATTATGTGTATGTATCAGTGGACTGGTTAATCCAATCAAAATATAATACAAATATTATTGAATTCTAGCAGATGCATTGAAAAGGGAAAGAACGCTGAATGCTTTAAAAAAAACCAACTTTTTTAAATGTTTATTTTCGAAACACACAGAGCACACGTGGGGGAGGGGCAGAGAGAGAGGGAGACAGAATCTGAAGCAGGCTGCAGCTCGGAGCTGTCAGCACAGAGCCTGATGTGGGGCTTGAACCCACTGACCATGAGATCATGACCTGAGCTGAAGTCAGCCACTTCACTGAGCCACTCAGGTGCCCAAGAACACTGAATGCTTTTCATCAGCTTATAAATTACCCAGAGATGGTTACATTACACATGAAACAATGTAATAGTCTTCCTGCCTCTCAGGTCCCCAAGGAGCCCAACAGCGGCATACAGCTGTAGAGCTTCTGCCCATGCAGAAATGAGATATCTACAAAGATGGAGAAGGAATCTGCTGTTGGTGGAGCTGTAAGCTGAAAGTAGACTAAACACCCTCCTGGACCCTCTGCTGCCTGACTTCTCTGAAGTCTGTCACTTATCCCCATGCCCACTCACTGTATATAAACAACTTGGTGTATAAAGCAACCCCAAGACATTTCCATCAGGTGGAACCAAGACCAATTCTGACGCTCCTCCTTTAAGTTCAGGCACTAAGGTTTGTCTGAAGTCCAGTCCCTCACATGAACACCCCTCTGACATAGCCGTTAGATTCGGGCGAAGCCATTCCCTTCCCCCAGGAGCCCCAGCAGGAACACTACAGAGACAGGTGGATGGCAGTTTATATCCACGAAGCCGCCTTCTTCTACCATCCACAGCTGCATATTCGGATAGATGTTAATGTGAAGAACTCAGTAGAAGACTCTGGAGAGGCTCCTAGAGCAGCCTAAACCAAACACATCAATCAGATGGATTTTATTTCCTGTTCAGGCTTACAAAGTGATCATTTTCACTTCTCTTTTTAAGTGGTTTACTGAGACAGAAGGTCATCTGTCACTTCCTGTTGTTGAATATGTACATTTTAATGGGGATAAGATTGTTATCTTATATGAAACACCTTTGTTTTGGTGTGGTGAAGCCACTATAACAGAATCCCATAAACTGGGTGGCTTAGAAACAATGAACATTTCTTTCTTACAGTTCTGGAAGCTGGAAGAAAGGTCAGGGTGCAGACTACTCATTGTATCCTCATGTGGTGGAAAAGGCTATAGGATCTCTCTTAGGTCTCTCTAGTAAGGCATTACTCTCTCTCATGAGGGCACCACCCTCCTGATCTAATCACCTTCCCAAAGCCCCACCTATTAATGCCGTTACCATTGCAGTGAGGGTATTATCTTATGAATTTGGAGGGACACAAATGTTCAGACCATAGCAATTCTCAGAAGGTTGAAGTAAATGCCTTGTTCACAAACCGTTCAATGGCTCTCCCAATGTCTGTTAAATATGTTCCAAATCTGGTAACTGAGCAGACCCACCAGGACCTTCCTAGTGCTCGGGACATACAAAGTCCAATGACATCTTGGTCTTTATTGTCATGCATAAGGACTTCACTTATTTTCGACCCATGTGCTTTCTCGTCTACTCCATTGATCTATTGACTGTGCCAGTGGTTCTCAACTGAGGCTTAAGTTGTGGAATTGTCAACTGCTGCCCTAAATCTCTGTTTTTGTTTCATGTATTTTGAAGTTCTACTATTAAGTTCAAACATATTTAGAATTGTCCTTTTTCTTGAGAGATTGACTCCTACATTACTATGAAGGGTCTATCTCTGACAAACTGTCTCGAGTTGTACTTTTAATGATAATACAGCCTTTTCAGCTTTAATATGATTGATGTTTGTGTGCTTTTTCTACACTTTTACTTTTAACTTATATATTTTTACCTAAAGTGCATCTAACATAACTGCATATAGTACAGTCTTGTTGTCATTAAAATACCTATATGGCTCTTTTGTTCCTGTAATATGATCTCTGCAGGCATGTATAATTAAAACACTGATTAAAGTCACTTAACATAATTATTCTATATGCATGATTATAGACCTGAGGTACAGTTAAGCTTGATTCCGTTTGTTTTATTTATTTTTTAAAGTGATTTTTTTGGGATTCGTTTAACTTTTATTTATTTTTGAAAGAGGGAGCATGAGTGTACATGAGTGTGCATGAGTGGAGAAGGGGCAGAGAGGAAGAGAGGGGGGGGGAATCATAAGCAGACTCCATGCTGTCAGCACAGAGCCTGACACAGGGCTCAATCCCATGACCATGAGATCCGGGTCTTGAGAGATCCTGACCCAGGCAGAAGTCAAGAGTTGAATACTTAACCAACTGGGCCACCCAGGTGCCGCTACTGAGTTTGTTTTCAATTTGGGGGCATTAATTTTTTCTTTATACATTGTTATTATTTAACCACGCAACTACTTTTCACCACTCTGAAGTAAAAACTCTATACCAAGATACATTCCCTGAAAGTCTCATTTTCATCCTTGACTGTTCCACGCTGCTCTTTTCTTCCACCCGGGGGTAGCCATATAAATTAAATTAATAAATGATAAAATCAATTAATTTTTATTTTCATTTTTAACTAAAATTACACATGTATGTATATTTATATGTCTGTGTATAAGTATATGTACGTGTGTGTGTGTGTGTGTGTGTGAGGATGTGTGTCGATATGTTACATCCACTACTCATACCACAGTTGAGGTTTCTGAGATGTGGTAAGACCGTGGAGATACTTGCAATGCAGAATAGGGCAGTGTATTTTACAGACAAAAAACCCCCCAACGGATTGAATTTGAATGTTACTCTGGCTCCCTGGAGAATCATATAGCACGTGATCAGCATAATTTGAAAACGATTGCCACTGAAAGAGGTTAAACTTAGGACATTTTGTGATATGTGGGTTTTAGCAAAGGGGACACCTGATTTTTTCCCAAGGCCACCAGGGTGCTTTTATAACTCAGAAGTGATCAGACTTACCTTCGCTGAAATTTTGGTCCAACGATTTTACTCCTGAGCCTCTGGGCCTTATTTTTTTCTTGGCTTCATCACTGTTTGTCTAATTGTTTTTTCAAACACATTGATGCTTCTCTTGGGAAGGGGAGACAGCAGTCAGGTCTCCCCCAAGAGAGTCTTGGGGTCTGCCCAAGCCCCTTACCTCCCCCTATCACTCTTGCTAACAACCGTAAGATTCACCAATCCCTCAATTTCACAAAGGTCTGCATACTTGTCTTTATCTTCAGTTTTAAGTGTACCCTCACTGTGGCACCAGGCTTGAGCAAGACCAAGGTTACAGACTCCTGCATTCAAGTGCAATTGGCTCAGATCCAGTTGCATGCATGCTGCGGGGCCCTGTGCTAGTCTCCAGTATGCCTAATCTCATTATAGTACCTCCTTGTAGCCTGCCCGTTTTTGTATCCTCCGTTACGTACCCACCCTGATCGCCATTTGATGATCTGTCCTTGACATCAGCATATTATGCTCTCCGATATAGTTTCAAATCTGAGCCTGGTAAAACTCCTTTCTTCTCTCAGTGGCCGAGAACTGGAAACTGGGAACTGAAAGCATCGCTGGGTTACATGGTGTTATACATGGATTACAGGGATTAATCCAACATTTCTGGGTCAGCTTCAGCAGAGAGAGCTAAGCGTCATAGAATGAGTCCAAACCCTCCATTGCTCCTTCAGTTGATGTTGCAGGATGAACATGGGTTCTGGAATCAGATTACTAGGTTACAATTCAGATTCTACCACTTATTAGCTCTGTAAACTTGAACGTGTTACTTGACCATTATGTGCCTCAGTTTTCTGATCAGTGGAATGAACAGGACAGCTACCTACTTCTTAAGGTGATTATGTGAATTGAGGAAGTCAGACACTTAACAGGCTTAGAACAATGCTTTACACATAGACAAGCACTCAATAAATAGTAGATATCTGTCATGAAAACATTACTTCATTATTGCCCAGTGATCATTAAGAATCATAATAGTTGGGGCAGCTGGGTGACTGAATCAGTTAAGCCTCCACCTTCGGCTCAGGTCATGATCTCAAAGTGCCTGAGTTCAAGCCCCACATTAGGCTCTGTGCTGACAGCTCAGAGTCTGGAGCCTGCTTCAGAATCTATGTCTCTCTCTCTCTCTCTCTCTCTCTCTCCCTCTCTCAAATAAATAAACATTAAAAATTTTAAAAAAGAATCATAAGAGGTAGAATAGTATCTTGTGATCGTTAATGCTTGGTATGGAACATAGAAAGCCCCAGGGCACAAGACTCAATTTAATACAGCAGTCAACCTATGGGCTACAGCTCACCTATTGATCCAACTCTACTTGGAAGACCATAGGTTGCACTTCTTAACTTGAGAGACACACTAAATGTCAATATCACTCAAATGAAAGTTGAGATCCTGTATTATTCAATCTCTACATAGAGTATCACTCAAAGAAAGCACACATTCCCGGAAGTTTAAAAAGCAATTCCACCTGTAGTTATCTGGTATGGAGTTATTATTCTTTTTAGCCCTTGTAAGGTAGTTTGAAAAGGTGAAGGTTTCTAACCTGATGAAATTCTAGCCAGTCCTGACCCTCCTTTTATTAAAAAATAAATAAACAAAAATTATTTATCAATTGTTAAGCTTTGATTAAGACTTGGATAACTTTATAATGATATTGTCTAAAATAAAAATAAAGTGTATAGCTATATCAGCATTTTAGTTACACACATCTTAAACAACCAAGAAGTGTAAAGAGAAAATAGTTGCAATAGAGCTCTCACAATGCATAAATTGTTTGGGATAGTATACAGGAAACCACTCCGTAACTACCTATATGCTATTTAGAAGACAATTCCAACTAAAATTTGGCTCGTATCCTGTCACTTCCTCCAGTAATTTAACCCCCATTAAATTCTTGCCAAAATTAGAACAAAATAATTCTTTTGCTTTCCTCACATTCTTATTTTAACTTCCAAAATAGGGTGCTCCACTGATCTACCTTCTTGCAGACTTCTCTGTACAGAAAAAGGATCGATTTAACTGATTGGAGAGATGGGCAGAGCCTCTAGCTCTTTGAACCACATTAACCTCTGGAAGGAGCCCTTGCATTAAAGGCAAAGGGGGTGTCATCACACCCCTGGCTCTCCTTCCTTTGCAGTTAGGGAGGTTTGAGGCAAACTGACATCTCCCACGTGGCTGGTTGAGTATCTCTCTCTAGATCTAACTTTTCCTATAAATAAGTCTCAAAGTCAAGCAAGATTTAGGGAGTGGAATTGGTAGGAAATTTATTTTGTCTTTGGACCCAGGCCATGCTCATCAATTTACCATTCCTATTAATATTAGTCTTTTCTCCCAGTCTGACTTCTTTCTGTTTCAGGTGGTCAAGGACTAGTAGAGACAGAGGGCTGAGAACAATTCAACTATCAGAATATATTTTTTGTTTGGTTGCTATCTCTTCATCTACGCTATAAACAGTGTGGAGCAGTGATGGAATCTTTCTCAACCCCGTCACATCAGAATGTAACAAACTAGCTGCCTAGTCTGTGACCATAGATTGTTTGCAGATAAAGAGATTCCCATGGAACGTTAACCCTGACTAACTTCATAATAGACTTTGATTTTAAAGATCAGTCCCCAGAGCTTGCTTTTGAACCTGTACCTTGATTTCTAACATAAGATTTTCAGTTCCTGTGTTCTCAAATTTAGTGCAAACGTCTATAAAGTAGTAATGTTTTCTTTCTCACTTACCATTTTTACCTTCTGGGCTGGATGATGAGGCCCTTCCTGTTCCCGCCTAAAACAGAACTTTCCAAATGAGTCTACTAGGAATGTGACTTGGCTTCCTGCCACACCTGACTCCTGGTAGGGACATGTGGGTTCATAAAGGCTAAGCTTCACAAATCATCTGAGTGACCGGGTGAAAAATGAAGATTCTTATTTAGTAGATTAAGACTGAAATTCTACATTTCTAACAATTCCCAGAAGATGTCCATGCTACGGATCTGAAAACCATCCCTTGAGTAGCAAGGCATTAATGACTCACTTCACAAACAATATCATCCATTCCTAAAACAGTATTTAATTCTACTATGTGCCAAGCACTGGGATAAGAAACTAAAAAGAAATGTAACCTAATCTTCACCCATAAGAAGCCCAGAGTCTAATATGGCAACACATTTAACAAGTAAATGCTCGGGGGTGCCTGGGTGACTCCTTTGAGTTGAGTGTCTGACGCTTTATTTCAGCTCAGGTCATGATCCCACAGTCAGAGGATCCATCCCCGAGTTGGGCTGTGTGCTGAGTGTGGAGCCTGCTTAAGATTCTCTCTCTTACCCCCTGCCCCGTCCCCTCCTCGCTATGTCTCTCTAAATTAAAAAAAAAACGTGTATTTAAAAAAACCATAAATTATGTGACCATTAATACAATGGAAAGGTAAGCCACAACCTGGGAGAAAATACTTGCAAAAGCCATACTTCATAAAAGATTGTCATCCAAACTATACAAATAACTCTTAAAACTCACCAATAAGCAGACAAACAATCTCATTTTAAAAATGTGTAAGGTTTGAATTGATCCCTCCCCAAGAAGATACATGGATAGCAAATAAGAGTATAAGAAGACGATCAACATCATGCGTCAATAGGAAATTGCAAATTAGGGCAAAGAGGTATGACTACACACCTATTACAACGGATGAAATCCAGAACAGTGACACCACCAGATGCGCGTGAGGATGTAGAGCAATAGGGACTCTCTCTCATGGCTAGTGGGATGCAGAATTGTACAGCCACCTTGGAGGACAGTTTGACAGTTTCTTACAAAACTAAGCCTACTCTTACCATATCATCCTGCAATCATGTGGTATTTTCTCAAATGAGCTAAAAACCGATGTTTATCTATGCAACAGCCTGCACAGGGATGACTGTGGCAGCTTTATTCATAATTGCCAATTTTTATAAACAACCGAGATGTAGGTGATTGGATAAATAAACCGTGCTGCGTTCAGGCAATAGAATATTATTCAGTGCTAAAAACAGATGAGCTATCAATGGGCGCCTGGGCCACTCCGTCGGTTAAGCAACTGATTAAGCTCAGGTCATTATCAGGTCATGATCTCATCATTCCTGAGATTGAGCCCAGCATCTGGCTCTAGGGTCAGTGCAGAGCCTGCTTGGGATTCTCTCTCTCCGTCTTTCTCTGTCCCCTCCCGTTTGTTCGATCTCTCTCTCCCTCAAAATAAATAAACGGTAACAAAAATAAAAAATAAAAAGAAATGTGCTATCAAGACCCAAATAGACATGGAAGAATCTTAAGTGCATATTATTAAGTGAAAGAAGTCAATGGCTACATATGGTTCCAAATGTATGACATTCTGGAAAAGGCAAAACTATGGAGATAGTAAAAGGATCAGTGGTTGTCAAGAGATTGAGAGGAGGGAAGGATAAATAGGTAGAGCCCAGAAGATTTTTAGGAAAGTGAGACCGTTCTGTCATTACTATAGTAAAGGACACACGTCACCAGACATTTGCAAAGACCCATAGAGTTAAAACACCAAGAGAATGAATCCCAATGTAAACGATGGACTTTGGTTGATAGTCACGTGTCAGTGTTTGTTCAACAATTGTAACAAGTGTACTGTGTACCACTCTGGAGCGGGATGTTGATGATGTAGGAGGCTGTGCATGCATGGGGGCGGGGAATTCATGGGAATTCTCTGTACCTTCCACTCAACTGAAGCAAAGATACATTGAGAGAGAGAAAGAGAGAGAGGAGGCAGGAAAAGAAGACAAGGGGAGAGGAGGGGAGAGGAAGGGAGGGGAGGGGAGGGGAGAGAAGGGAGAAGAAGGGAGACAATCAGGCCAGAGAATCCATCCTGGGGGCTAGAAAGTTCTTCACTGGAAGGCAAAACTGATCAAATAAACCACATATACCAAACTAGCGTCTACACTGGGAAACCTGTATTCAATTACCTGGGATGTCTTTCAATGTGAAAATTGCAGAGCCATATTCTGGGTCTCCTGAACCAGAACTTCTTAGTGCTAGCAGTTGGTAGTCTGCAGTTTGTCAGGCTTTGCAGGCTGTTTTTATATACTATAAAATCTGAGAATCACTCTCTATGCCCACACAATTTTTTTTTTTGGTACAAAAGCCAACAGCAAATTGATTCCAAGTAAGTTTTAATAACTTTACTTTCTTATAGGTAACAATCAACAGGCTTAAAACTCATGAAAAATCATCAAATCATCTACATATTCTTTTTCTCATATTTCATTAATACAATAAGCCATGTAAATAATACTGAAGTAGATTTACTGGGGAAATACATATATCACTCTGACACCTTTTATTAAGAAGGAATAAAAGCATAAATGATTGGGAATTTGGGCAGCATGGTACAAGTGTAAAATTGAGTCATTTGTAGAAGTGAAATCTTTACCAACATTATTTTTACTATAAGACATGCTAAGAATATCCTAAACAATAGACAGAAATATTTGGCTGTTTAAAGTTTGTAAACAGTCATGAAGGAACTGTTCAGCTTTGTGTGTTTATCTGATAAAAACAGCTAAATGTATCCTCCCCGTACTTCCTGTTTGCATATTTAAG
>PJEM01016798.1:0-24436 GCA_004023845.1 Helogale parvula | reverse complement strand
CACTCGGGGGGAGAAGCACTGGGTGTTATATGGAAACTAATTTGACAATAAGCTATTAAAAAAAAGAAAAAAAAAGAAGATGTGGTATATATACACAATGGAGTACTATATGGCAATGAGAGGGGATGACATATGGCCATTTGTAGGAAAGTGGATGGACCTTGAGGGTGTCATGCTGAGCGAAGTAAGCCAGGCAGAGAAGGACAGAAACCATATGTTTGCTCTCATAGGTCTAGCAGGAAAACAGGAAAGACCTAAGGGAGAACCAGGGGGAGCGGAGGAGGGAGAGAGAGTTGGGGAGAGAGAGGGATGCAAAACTTGAGAGACTATTGAATCCTGAAAATGAACTGAGAGTTGAAGGGGAAGGAGGGGGGAAGAGGTGGTTGTGATGGTGGAGGGCACTTATGGGGAAGATCACTGCGTGTTGTATGGAAAACAATTTGACAATAAAATATTATGGGGAAAAATGTATGCCCTCAAATTGAAGGAAATCAAATATATAAATCAACTAACAATAAATATAAAGAAAATCATTGATAATAATACCAAAGAAGTAGTAGATTTAATACCCCACTTATAACAATGGACAGATCATCTAAGTAGAGGCTCAACAAGGAGACAATGGCTTTGAATCACAAACTGGACAAGATGGACTTAACAGATACATTCAGAACATTCCATCCTAAAGTAACATAATACACATTCTTCTTAAGTCCACATGGAACATCCTCCAGAATGAATCACATATTGGGTCACAAATCAACCCTGAACATATACAAAATAATAGATATCATGTAATGCATATTTTCAAATCAAAACACTATGAAACTTGAAATCAAACACAAGAAAAAATTGGAAAGACCAAAAATATATATGGTGGTTAAATATTATCTTAGTGAAATATGAATGGGTGAGCCAGGAACTTAAATAAGAAAGAAAAAATGAAAAAGAAAATGACAGTCCAAACCTTTTGGGATGCAGCAATGGCACTCCTAAGAGGAAAGTATATTGCAATTTAGACCTATCTCAAAAAGTAAGAACGTTGCCAAATACACAATCTAACCTTACACCTAAGGAGTTAATAAATAAAAAACAAGCAAATAAAGCCAAAAGCCAGAAGAAGAGGGAAATACAAAAAAATGAGAACAGAAGTAAATTATATAGAAACAAACAAACAACAACAACAAAAAAGTAGATCAGATCAATAAAACTAAGAGCTGGTTCTTTGAAAAAATAAACAAGAGGAACCAAGATGGCGGAGAGTAAGGGAGCTCTGTAAACTTCGTCCGCCCCATCTGTTGAACTGAGAAGGACATTACTCTTGTCAGCAAGAGTGGAAGGAGAAAATACAGGCTCCAGAAAGAAGACTTAATAGAAACTTAAAAGATGCCTGAGTGAGTGAGTGCGAACGGGGGAGATTGGAAAACGGGCCAGCCTGAGAAGGGCAGGGGAGGAGGAAGCCCAAGTCCAACACAAGGAAAGCAGAAGGAGCCCCTAAGAGACAAAGGGAAGAGAAAAAAGAAACTGAACACGCTGATAGTACTGTCTCTAGAGAAGAGATAAAGAACATTTAACCCTCCACAGAGAGAAAAACTCTCACTCCATTTATAACCACTGGTAGCGCAAATCCCGAACCAGAAGGCACAAGGGAAAAAACAGCCCCCACCCCTGCACAATCCCTGCAGAGAGTCAGCAGCCACTGCGGCTGCAGCCATGAGGGTGTTCACTTTGGCTGTGACTATGACTGTGGGAGCGTGCACCTCATTTCCACAGAGCATCTCGCTGCCAGCATTGGCTACGCAAATCCCGAATCCAGGGTGTCAACAGGGAAAAAATAGCTCCCACACCTACGCGATCCTGGCAGAGATTTGACAGCGGCAGTGGCGGGGGTGCGCAAATAGGCTGGGGCTGCGGGAGCGTGCACCTCATTTCCGGTAGTGCCCCATGCCTCAGGCAGCAGCAGTGCGAATCCTTGCCTGCGCCAAGAGAAACCGCTCCCTCCCCCTATAAGATCCCAGCTAAGAAGCCAGCAGCCAAAGCGAGTACATCTCATTTGTGGTAGCATAAAAGTGCATGAAATACGATTCTGAAGTGAAGTGGCCTGGAAAATAGAGGTCGGCTCAGCTGCTGTACAAAGAGATCGGAAACATAAGACTGGTTTGCAGTGCTTAGTTCCAGCTGAACTTGGGGCGCCACCATTCTTCTCTCCACAACCTCCAAGGCAGGGCCTCCAAGAGCAGCTCCCAAGACCTACCTACACCAAACCACGCCTATGCGCGAGAGGGAGCTGCTGATTTTTTTGGACTTATTTTTTATTATTATTATATTTAACTTTTTAAAATTATTGTTAAAATTTTTACACTTTATTTTATTTTTCCTTTCTCCCACTTTTTCCTTTTCTTGCCACCCAGATATATTATACCTTATCTCATCCATCTTTCTCCCCTCAACTGGTTATACACTTTTAAACTTTCCATTGTCCTTTGTTGTCTCTCTCCCCCATTGTATTTTCTACTCTTCGTGTCTTCTCTTTCCTCTCCCTTTTCTTTTCTTTCTTCCCCCTTTTAATTTGTTTGGTTGGTTGCTTTGTTTGTGTGTTTGCATGCTTCTGTTCCCTGTGTGTTTCTGTCTGAATTCCTTTTTAGGGCTACCCCAAGAAACAAGCCAAAGAATGCATGAAGGAGAGTCTCAAATACTGCTGATTAGAGAAGTAAAATAATCAAGGGCACAACAAGAGAAACTGAGAGACACCATTACAAGAACATTTTCTGAAACAACAGGCTCTGGACAGTCAATAAGCCTCCTTTAACAGAGCAATACTAACAGGTGCACAGTGCACAACAAGCTTTTAAAACTGACGAGAGACAGAAACTAGCCACAATGACAAAATGAAAGAACTCTCTCCTGAAGAAACTCCAGGAAGATTTCACAGCCATAGAACTACTCAAAACAGATCTAAACAACACAACTGAACAATAATTTTAAAAACTTGTCATAAAATTAATCGCTGGCCTTTACAAAAGCATCAGAGAAGCTAAGGATACAATGACTAGGAACGTTCAAAATAGGTGTGATGAGTTAAAAAAAAAACGCTATAAATGAGGTGAATACTAAAATGGAGGCAGCCATCTCAAGAATTGAAGAGGCAGAGAGAAGAATAGTTGAATTAGAAGATGAAGTTATAGCAAAACAGGAAGCCGATAAAAAAAAAAGAGAGAGAGAAATTGATCCAGAAGCAGGAAAGAAGAATTCGAGACCTGAGTGATTCCATCAAACAGAACAACAGCCATATCATAGGAATTCCTGAAGAGGAAGAAAGATAGAGAGGTCCTGAAGGGGTACTAGACCATATTATAACTGAGATTTCCCAAATCTTGGGAAAGAAGTAGACATTCAAATTCAAAAAGCACAAAAAACCCCCTTAAGACATAGTTTGAATCGAACCTCAGAATGACATATCATAGTGAAACTGGCAAAATATAAAGATAAAGAGAGAATTCTGAAAGCAGCTAGGAAGAAAAGGGCCCTCACATACAAAGGGACCTATCAGAGGGGTTACAGACCTATCTATGAAACTTGGCAGGCCACGAAGGAATGGCAGGAAATCTTTAATGTGATGAACAGAAAAAACATGCAGCCAAGAATCCTTTGTCTAACAAGCCTGTCATTCAAAATAGAAGGAGAGATAAAGGTGTTCCCAAACAAACAAAAACTGAGAGAATTCATGACCACCAAACCAGCCCTACAAGAAATCCTAAGAGGGACTCTATGAGGGAAATGTTGCAAAGAATACAAGATGCCAGAGGCACGACTATAGCCATGAATTCTACGGAGAATACAATGACTCTAAACCCATATTTTTCAAAAATACCACCAATAGGGGCGCCTGGATGGTTCAGCTGGTTAAGAGTCCTACTTCAGCTCAGGTCATGATCTCACGGTTTGTGAGTTTGGGAAGCACGTTGGGCTCTGTGTTGACAGAGGCTGGAGCCTGCTTCAGATTCTGTGTCTCCCTCTGTCTGTGTCCCTCTCCCACTTGCACTCTGTCTCTCTTTCAAAAATAAACATTAAAAAATATCACAAGCATTCTTGCAGAGCTAACTCAACCAACCCTAAAATTGGTATGGAACCACAAAAGACCCTGAGTAAATAAAGCAATCCTAAAAAAATAAAAATAAAACTGGAGTCATCATGATTCTGTATTCAAGCTATATTCCAAAGCTCTAGTCATGAAAACAGTATGCTACTGGCACAAAAACAGACACATTGATCAACAGAACAGAATAGAAAACCCAGAAATGGACCCACAACTATATGGTCCACTCATCTTTGACAAAGCAGGAAAAAATATCCAATGGGGAAAATAAAACGCAGTCTCTTCAACAAATGGTGTTGGGAAAGCTTGACAGAGACATGCAGAAGAATGAAACTGGACCACTTTCTTACACCATGCACAAAAATAAATTTAAAATGGATGAATGTCTTAAATGTGACACAGGAAACCATCAAATTCTAAATGAGAACATAGGCAGTAACGTCTTTGATCTCAGCCAGAGCAAATTCTTTTTAAACACATTGCTGAATACAAGGGAAACAAAAACAAACTATTGGGACCTCATCAAGGTAAAAAGCTAATGCACAGCAAAGGAAACAATAAACAAAACTAAAAGTTAGCCTGTGGAATGGAAGAAGATATCTGGAAATGACATATCTAATAAAGGGTTAGTACACAAAAATCTATAAAGAACTTACCAAACTCAACACCTCCCCCCCCCAAAAAAAGCACAGTGAAGAAACAGGCAAAAGACATGATGAATAGGCACTTTTCCAAGGAAGACATCAGATGACTAACAGAGACATGAAAAGATGGTCAATATCAATCATCATTAGGGAAATACAAATCAAAACCACATTGAGATACCAACTCACCCCTGTCAGAATGGCTAAAATTAACAACACAGTAAACAACAGGTGTTGATGCGTATGCAGAGAAAGGGGAGCTCTTTTGCATTGTTGGTGGGAACTCAAAAGTGGTGCAGCCACTCTAGAGAATGTATGGAGGTTCCTTAAAATACTAAAAATAGAACTTCCCTATGATTCAGTAATTGCACTATTAGGTATTTACACAAAAGATACAAAAATACAGATTTGAACGGGGTACCCGAACCCAAATGTTGATAGCAACATTGTCAACATAGCCAAACTATGATGGCTAAGTAATATACCATTGTATATATACGACGTCTTCTTTTTCCAGTCATAAGTCGATGGACACTTGGGCTTCTTCCATATTTTGGCTGTTGTAAATAATGCTTCAATAAATGTAAAGGTGCATATATCCCTTTGAATTACTGCTTTTTGTATTTTTTGGATAGATACCCAATAGTTCAATTACTATATCGTAGGGTAGTTCTATTTTTAACTGTATGATTTCCCTCATACGTGGACTTTAAGAGACAAAGCAAATGAGAAAAGGGAAAAAGAGAGAAAAAACAAAAAACAGACTCAACTACAGAGAACAAACCAATGGTTACCAGATGGGAGGTGGGCAGGGGACTAGGTGAAATAGATGATGGGGAATACATAATGCACTTGTCATGATGAGCACTGGGTGATGTATTGAATTGTTGAATCACTATATTGCACACCTGAAATTAATATAATCGTGTATGTTCACTATATTTGAATTGAAAGTTAAAAATCCTTAAAAATCTCAACAAGTTGCTCAACTTTGTACTGACCAAAATATGCCCATGTGGAAACATCAATTTCTGCAATCTGCATGCATCCTCACTCCCAGCCAAAATCTTCTGAATATAAATTAGAATATAGATGTAAACGTTGGTAAACTCTTTAGAAAAAATATAATTAACAGATGAATTTCATCTTGATTTCTTTCCCATTTTGAGGAGTGGGTGAAGAATTGATTCCTACTTTTCTGAAATACCTTGCATTAATAATCAGACATCTCATTAGCTTTAAGATTAAAAAACCTAATAGACAATGATAGTGCGTGTATAAAAGCAAGCATCAAAATCCTAATGTCTCAGTGTAATTTTTAACACAAAATGACACTTCTCAAAGAACTCCATTAGAGAACAAAGGTAAATTCTGTAGTTTCAGCTCATTCTACTCTAGTTCTAGGCACCAGGTTGGTGCCTAAAATGTCATTTCTATATAAACTGTATTCCACTGTAATATACTTCTAAGTTTTATTCCTGTCTTTGGTAAAAGAAAATTTCAGGTACTGTATAAGAGGGCTAAAAATAATAATGCACCCAGTCAATTGTTAAGGTCAGAAATTTTTCTCCTTGCCCCTGCAGGAGACTACTGTATTCTTTGAATTATGAGATTTGCTTATCTGTATTGTCAAGAGCTTGCACTTTAAAAAAAAAATTGCAGAATACTGCTAGTCACTAAAATACATGGTAGTGAAATATCCCTTTATGTTGTATGTAGAACTTTGCTGCTAAAAATTCGAGCCAAATATGGTGATAAATCAAAAAGACCCCTCACCAACACTTAGACATTTCCAAAGACAGCAGAAGTAAAGTGCAGCGTGCATAACACAAACCGATAGGGCATCCTAACCACACCTTCAAATACCATCCTAGACAAAGCCTACATATTAATTTTGAGGAATCATAATCGTTTTGTAACCTTAGTCTTTAGAAAATGATCTCTACTATTAATCTATATTTTGCTAAGGTAAGTAACTTTGCACCTAGTGATAACAGTCACTAAGAATTACTGTTTACCACCAACATGGTATTAAATCCTCAGATAAGCTTCACCTTTTATTTACCATGTGACATTGATCAAGTTGCTTAGCTTCCTTTGTGCCTTAGCTGAAAAACGTGGATAATGATAGTACCTTTCTCAAAGGTTTTTGTGAATATTGAGTCAACATATGTAAAGCACATAAAAGAATTCTTGGCACATAGAGAGTGTTCACTAAATGTTAGTTACTATATACTATGATTACTTTTAATTTTCACACTGGCTTTTCTCAAGGAACTAAGACATTCAAGATTATTATGTTTCCATTACATGAATTAAACAATCAAGTAAGTCTATAGTCATTTGGTACATGATGGTCCTTTGTTACATGATAAAATAAACTTAGCTAGGTTTTTTTCATTCACAGAACTGAAATCATTTCTTCCTTTGGGAAAAAAAAATTTCTTACGCTGTCTAGTAGTTCTTCTCCCGTGTCAATTGTTCTCATCTACCAGTGTTTTCCCGACTACAAACACATAGAAATGACAACAGTAGTGTATAGTGGGTGTCAGAATTTTACCTGGCAGAATGAAGTCTGTGACATTCATGTAATGAGCATTTATTTTACCTATATTAACCATGAAACCAATATATGGTAAGATTTAGATCTATATTAAATTGAACTATAAATTTAATGCCAGAAAACGGAGGGAGATACTTAACATACTAAGGCAAAAATGCTTTTTAAACATTCAGATAATGAATATGAATAATCGTGTTGACACAATACTATGATGACTTTCTTACAGTACTAATAGTATAATTATTATAGAACATTATGACTGAAAGGGATCTTAAAACCACTGATTCTGACCACATTTAGAGCTGAGGTAACTGAGGCCTAAAATGGTTAAATGAATAGACCAGTGACACACAAATATTGGGGACATGAAAAAACATACTAATTCATCTTTGAGAAGGCATTCAATCATTAGTCTTAATTTCAGGTACTGATTTTCAAGATACTAAAGAAAATATTTTCAAAATAGCTTTGAAACTTTCAAATATAAAATTTTCAGATGCCAGCCAGGACAGTGTTCAGATGCTCAGTTACATTTAAGTAAATATATTTTTATATTTTCAGATCTCTATATGGACACATGTCTCAATAGCAGCAGAAGTTCTAATGCATAAGTTTGTGCTCACTTATCTCAACTGATTTTCTGGCACTTACTGTAATATTCTCAAACATTTAGATGCTGAATACTCAGTATATGTATACAGAAAGATTCATCCACAGTAAGCAGTAATATATTTTTTTCAAAAATTACATATCAACATTGAGGCTAATCATTTGTGTAAACCTACAATCATTTATCAATATAAAGGTAATTAAACAATTGAATGACTTAAATTTGGCTTCAAACATTTAGAAAATATAATTTAGGAAATAGTCTAAGATAAGTTATTATAATTATTTCAGACTACTATTTTTCATCCATAGAAGATATGAATATCAAGGGCAAAAAAGGAAAAGTTAGCTCAATATTCCATAAAACATTTTATAGAAATATGTTTATATAATTGACAAATAATATTGGTAACTGATCATTATATGGCACCAATTGTGGGTCAGGAACACGTTTTATGTACTTTTAGGTGGATAATATTCTTTATAATCCCATGAGGTAAGAGGCACAGAAAAGTTAAGTAAAATGTCCAAGCTCACGGTCCAACCTAGAAAATCTCGCCTCTACCAAAGTTTCTCTTTAAGATAGTTAAATGTCCATTTTTTGACTGGATTATTCACTTTTCAGGTATGGAGTTTGGTGAGTTCCTTGTAGATTTTGGATACTAGCCCTTTATCTGATATGCCATTTTCCACTATCTTTTCCCATTCTGTTGGTTGTTTATTAGTTTTTTTTTATTGTTTCCTTTGCAGTGCAGAAGCTTTTTATCTTGATGATGTCCCAATAGTTCATTTTTGTTCTTGATTCCCTTGCCTTTGGGGATGTGTTGAGTAGGAAATTGTTTCAGTTGAGGTCAAGGAGGTTATTTCTTGCTTTCTACTGTAGGGTTTTGATGGTTTCTTCTCTCACATTCAGGTCAGATTTATCCAAGAAAGACAGAAGTGCTGATGCATAGGGGCACATGTACCCCAATATTCATAGTGGCACTTTCTACAATAGCCAAATCATGGAAAGAGCCTAAATGTCCATCAACTGATGAATGGATCAAGAAGATGTGGTATATATATATATATATATATATATATATATATATATATACACACACACAATGGGGTTGTACATGGCAATGATAAAGAATGACATCTGGCCATTTGTAGCAAAATGGATGGACCTAGAGGGAGTCATGCCAAGCGAAATAAGTCAGGCAGAGAAAGACTGATACCATATGTTGTCATTCATAGGTCTAACAGGAGAAACCTAACAGGAGACCATGGGAAATGGGGAGAAAGAGTTGGGGGGAGGGGGTGAAGCAAATCATGAGAGACTTTTGAATGCTGAAAAACCAAACTGAGGGCTGAAGGGGGAGGGGAGAAGGGGAAGGACTGTGATAGTCATGAAGAGGGACACTTGTGGGGAAGAGCACTGGGTGTTATATGGAAACCAACTTGGTAATAAACTATTAATAAAAATAAATAAATAATAAAAGCTGCATTTTAAGTAAAAAATAGATAGTGAAATGCCTCTCTTTTCCCTCTGATCTCAGCATCTATGGACTACACTATAATAAGCACCACTTCGTTGATAAGATGAAAAGTTGCTAGAATACCAGTTATTCTAAAAAATGTGTTAACTAAAGAAATAAGGATGCATGAGTAATGCTTTAACTGTTTATTCTGTTTATTTTTTCATTTTATGGTATAAACAAGGCTACTGACTCACCATTTAAAATGTTGATTCAAAGACAAAGCATGCCCATCAGATTACCCTTATTCAGGTAGTGTTTTTTAAAAAGACAAAACAGTAATGTTATTGGAATTCTGTTTCAAGGGAGAATTTTTTAAAGACTCTACCAAAGACAAAAATTAATTAATGTTTTCTGTTTTTGATTACTTCCACCTTTTGCCTTTGCTCTATGAAAATCGGCCAGCAACCGGAAAAGAGGAAAAAAATTAATAACAAGTCTTTTAAAATGCAAAGGGTGAAACTGCTCATTTGGGAAGTTAATACAATATGCATTATTGTAGGTAAATATAAATGTTTCCTTAAGAGAAGGCTATCCCTACAGTCTAAGAAAACTGGGAGAATCTGTTCTACTTCTTATCTATCACACAATAGTGTTGTTTATGTGCATACATTTATAAAAAAAATTGCTTTCATTGAAACATTTAAATATAAGGAACTGTGAAACTCTCCATAATGCACTGATCTGTATATTTCAATGTTGAGCTTATATATGAAAATGTTTTATAATTTAAATGTTTCTTATTTTCCTACTTAAAACTGTATTTTTAATTTTTAAAGACTTTTTAAAGTTTAGTCATTTATTTTGTTGAGAAAGTGAGAAAGTGTGGGAGGGGCAGAGAAAGAGGGAGATAGAAAAGCTCAAGAAGCTCCTTGCTGATAGTGCAAAGCCTGATATCAGGCTTGAACTCATAAACAGTGAGATCATGACCCCGAGCCAAAATCAAGAGTAGGAAGCTTAACTGGATGGGCCATCCAGGTGCCTCTATTTATTTAAGATTTTATTTAAATTTCAGTTAGTTAAAAACATTATAATATTAGTTTTGGGTGTATAATATAGTGATTCAACAGCTCCCATCAGTCACCTCATCTCTGGTAACAGTTTGGTCTCCATAGTTAAGAGTCTATTTCTTGGTTTTCTTCTCTTTTTTTTTCCCCTTTTGTTCATTTGTTTGTTTCTTAAATTCCACAAGTGAGTGAAATCATATGGTATATCTCTCTCTCTAACTGACTTATTTTGCTTAGCATAATACTCTCTAGCTCCATCCATGACACTGCAAATGGCAAGACCTCATAGTTTTTAGGGCTGAGTAATATTTCATTGTATATATTAAAACTTCTAAGATGGCTTTGAACCTAATGCCATGGAGATTACCCGCTTCTTCTCAAATCCTCATGTACCTTTATGACTAAAAATTTGTTTCATCCCCCTTGTTACCCTATCCCAACATAGTATTTCAGAAAAAATAATGATAAATGATATTTCCCACAGAAAGCTGAGAACTTGGGAAGTCTATTTTTCTACTCCAAATTAAACCAATTAACTGTCCATCACAGTGAGGTACACGTTAACATAGCATAGTGTCACCAGCAATAAAACAGGACACCAGGGTTCAGGTGTACAATACAGGGATTCAACAATTCCATATATCATGCAGTACTCATCACAAGTGCACTCCCAAATCCCCATCACCTATCTCACCCATCCTCTTACCCTATCCCTCTGGTAAACATCAGTATGTTCTGTATGGTTAAGACTCTACGTTTTTCTATTTTTTTCCCTTTGCTCATTTAATACATCAGGTTTTATCTTTTCTTTTTTTCTACAAACTTGCTACTTTTATTCAAATATATGTGCATCTATCTAGATAAATCCAGTTTTCAAGTTGCTTCCAACATCTAAATCACAGAAATATTTTAAGCATATATTACATATAAATTACATTTAGGAAATCATTTAGTTTTCATTTGACAGAAACATAATAGAGAAGTAGATTCTTTAACTTTTTAAAAGATTATTCAACCATTTATCACTTCTTTATAAAATTATGATATGCTTGATGTATAACAAGCTATTGTCTCTTCAATTTTGTAACCAAAAGATCTGAAAAATATGAAAGTTTTGGGGCAATGAGGGAAGAGAATAAAGCTCCTTTTATCCAAACCAAAAGAACTGTACTTAATTGTTTTTCACAAGCGTTAAAAACTTCCCAGCCTTGGTTTCTACCTGACACAACTATATTTGATTTGTACTTAGTGAGTAGTTGTGGGTAGTAAGCTCTTAAAATCACACAGAGAATGAAGAGCAAAGACAATGGTAACCTGCTGACAACCCGGAAGGAAACTAAACATTCTTATTCAATACCATCTCCAAGGAAATAACACCATTTTTAGTAGCTTAAAGCACCCGCCGAAAGGGGATTTTTCTTTTACTCAACGTATATTTAAAAAAAAAAACGTATTATTTAATATCATACAATGTGAGAAAAAGCATATCAACTTCCTATAAATTATCTTCTAGTTGTTAAATTCCCTCATAGCTGCACTCTGAATAGACAGACATGATATATTTAATCCAAATCATTCTAAAATTAAAATAATAAAGACAGACTACTCTTGCAATGCATATTCTTCTAACATCATTCATTAAAGCTATTTTTTAATTATGTTTTTTATTTATTTTGGAAAGACAGAGAGAGAGAGTACGAGCAAGGAAGGTACAGAGCGAACAGAAGATACAGAATCTGAAGCAGTCTCCAGGCACTGAGCTAGCTGTCAACACAGAGCCCAATGCAGGACTTGAACCCAAGAACCATGAGATCATGACCTGAGCTGAAGCAAGACACTTAACCGACTGAGCCACCAAGGTGACCCTCATTAAAGCTATTTTAGATAAGTGAGATAAATCCAATTTTTAAAGCATTGGCTAAAAACAGGAAAGATGGCAGAGAAATAGAGAGTTTTGTATTTCCCGCCTGCATCTCTCAACAAAGAAGGGATGAAGCCAAAGGTTTTCAAACCGCAAGAGGCTGGGAGGAAAAGAAATGGAGTCCACATAGAAGATAGCCTCATAGGGATACCTCAAGAAACAAGCCAAAGTACACATGGTGGAGAGTCCCAAATATCACTAAGAGTAGGGAAAAAAATAATCAAGGTCATAACAAGAAAGACCAAGGGACACCACTAAAAGAACACTTCCTGAATGGACAGGCCCTGGAAAGTCTATGAACCTCCTTTAATATAGCAGTACTCACAGGTACAGATGGCATACAAGCTTTTGAAACATACAATTGATAGAAAACTAGCCAAAATGATGAAATGGAAGGACTATACTCTAAAGAAATCCCAGGAAAAAGTGACAGCTAAAGAATTGTCAAAACAGAAATAAGTGACATAACTGACCAAAAATATAGAACAATAGTCAGAAAATTTATCACTGGACTTGAGAAAGTCCATAAAAGACACCAGAGACGCTATTGCTACAAAGATTATGGACCTTAAAAGTAGTTATGGTGAACTAAAAAAGGCTATACATGAGATGCATAATAAAATGGAGGCTACCATTGCACAGACTGAAGAGGCAGAGAAGAGAATAGGTGAATTAGAAGACACAATTAAAGAAAAAGAGGAATCCAAGAAAAATAGAGATAAATTAATTCAGGAGCATGAAAGGAGAAATCGAGAACTGAGTGATGCAATCAAATGGAACACTATCCCTATCATAGGAATTCGAGAAGGAGAAGAAGAGAGAGAAAGGGGCTTAAGGGGTACTTGAACAAATTATAGCCGAGTACCCCAATCTGGAGAAGGAAACAAACATTGAAATCCAAGAGGACAGAGAATTCCCCTCAGATGTAACTTTAATTGACTTTCTGCATGACATATCATAGTGAAACTGGCAAAAGATAAGGAGAGAACTCTGAGAACATCTAGAGATAAAAGGGCTCTAACATACAAAGGGAAACCTATCAGAGTGCTTACAGACCTATCTAACAAAACTTGGCAGGCCAGAAAGGAATGTCAGGCAATCTTCAATGTGATGAACAGGAAACCTATTGAGCCAAGAATTCTTTATCCAGCGAGCCTGTCATTCAGAATAGAAGGAGAGATAAATAGTTTCCTCAAAAAAAAAAAAAATTGAAGGAATTCATCACCACTAAACCAGCCCTACAAGAAATCCGATGTGGGACTCTATGAGGGAAATGTTGCAAGAAACACAAAGTACCATTACAAGACATGAATCCTACAGAGAACACAATGATTCTAAACCCATATTTTTCAATAATAACACTGAAAGTGAATGGACTAAATGCTCCAATCAAAAGACATAGGAGAGCAGAATGGATAAAAAAAAAATTCATCCATTTGCTGTCTACAAAAGACTCATTTTAGACCTGAGAACACCTTCAGATTGAAAGTGAGAGGATAGGGGCCCCTGGGTGGCTGAGGCGGTTAAGTGCCCAGCTTCGGCTCAGGTCATGATCTCATGGTTCGTGGTTTTAAGACCTGCATCGGGCTCTGTGTTGACAGCTAGCCTGGAGCCTGGAGCCTACTTCAAATTCTGTATCTCCTTCTCTCTCTGACCCTTCCCTTGCTCGCACTGTCTCTCTCTGTCACTCAAAAATAAATTAAAAACATTTAAAATTTTAAGAAAAGAAAGTGAGAGGATGGAGAAATATCTATGATGCTACTGGAAGTTAAAGGAAAGCTGGAGTAGCCATCCTTATATCAGACAAAATGGACTTTAACTTTAAGGCAATAACAAGAGATGAATATGAACATTATATAAAAATTACAGGGTATCTCAATCAGAAAGAGCTAAAAATGGACCTGAATGACACATTGGAACAGATGGATTTGACAGATACATTTAGAACTCTACATCCTGAAGCTAAGGAATTTACTATTTTCCTCAAGAGCACATGGTACACTCCCCAAGATAGATCACATACTGGGTCATAAAGCAGCCCTAAATAAATATAAAAGAATTGAGATCATACCATATACACTTTCAGATCACAATGCTGTGAAACTTGAAATCAATCACAAGAAAAAGTCTGGAAAACCTCCAAACACATGGAGGTTATAAACACCTTAATAGGGGAGAAGCCAAGATGACGGAGAGGAAGGGAGCTCTGTAAACTTTGTCTACCCATCTATCGAACTGAAAAGGACATTACTCTCATTTGCAAGAGTGGAAGGAGAAAATACAGACTCCAGAAAGAAGACAACTTCAAAGATGCCTGAGTGAGTGAGTGCGAACTGGGGAGACTGGAAAACGGGCCAGCTCGAGAAGGGCATGGGAGGTGGGAGCCCTAGCCCATCACATAGCAAGCATGGGGAGCCCCTGAGAGACAAAGGGAAGAGAAAAAGAAACTGAACACGCTGATAGTACTGTCTCTAGAGAAGAGATAAAGAACATTTAACCGTGCATGGAGAGAAAAACTCTCACTCCATATATAACTGCTGGGTAGCCCAAATCCTGAACCCGGGTGCCACAAGAAAAAAAACAGCTTCCACCCCTGCACCATCTCAGCACGGGGTCCACCACCACAGCGGCAGTAACGGCCCCGGGGGCATGCCCTTCCGCCACAGCTGCAGGAGTAGGAGCATACACCTCATTTCCACAGCACGTCTTGCCTCCAGCATTGGCCTTGTGAATATCGAATACTGGGCACCAACAGAGAAAAAATAGCCCCCATTCCTACACAATCCTGGCAGGTAGTTGGCGGTGGTAGAGGTGGAGGTACCTGATTCAGATACAGGAGCACGCAACTCATTTCCAGCAGCACCTGACATCTCAGCAGCAGCTCAAATCCCGACCAGCTCCAAAAGAAACTGATCCCTCCCCCTACTCGATCTCTATCCCAGCTGGGGGCTGGGAAATGGCTGTGGCATCTGGGAGGGCATGCAATTTACCTCTTGCAGCTCATCTCGCCTCAGGCAGCACACCTCGCCTCAGGCAGCGGCAGCTCAAGTCCCCTCAGGCTCCAGGAGAAACTGATTCCTCCCCCTATACGATCTCTATTCTGGCTCAGGGCTGGGAGTCAGCAGTGGTGTCTGTGAGGGTGTGCACTTCACCTCCAGCAGTGAACCTCACCTCCAGCAGCAGCAGCACAAATCCCTGCCAGCTCCTAGGGAAACTACTCCCTCCTTCTACAAGATCCCAGCTAAAAAGCCAGACACCAAAGCAAGTACATCTCGTCTGTGCTAGCATAAAAGTGCATGGACTAGGATTTTGAAACGAGGCGGGCATGGAAAATACAACTTGGCTCAGCTGCGGCACAAGGAGATCAGATACATTAGAGTAGCCTGCAGCACCTAGTTCCAGCAGAGCTTGGGGCACCACCATTCTACTCTCTGCAGCCACCAAGGTGGGGCCTCTGAGAGCAGCCCCTGAGACCTACTACACCAAACCACTCCTATCCACAAGGGGAAGCTGCTGCTATTTTTTTTGTACTTATTTTTTATTATTGTCACCTTTTTTACCTTAAATTTTTTTATTTTTTATGTCTTATTTTCCTTTCTCCTTTCTCCCTCCTTTTTTTCTTTCTTGCAATCCAGATATATTCGCCTGTATTTTATCCTTATCTCTCCCTTCAACTGGTTATACACGTTTAGACTTTCCATTGCCCTTTGCTGTCTTTGCCCCCTTTATTTTTTTCTTTTTTCCTCTCGTCTTCACTTCTCATTCCTCTCAATTTTCATTCCTTCCTTTCCCCCATTTAATTTGTTTGTTTGTTTGATTTGTCTGCGTTTGTGTGCTTCTGTTCCCTCTGTGTTTATCTGTCTGTTTCCTTCTTAAAGCTTCGCCCAGGAAACAAGCCAAAGTGTGCATGATGGTGAGTCCCAAATATTGCTGACTAGGGATATAAATAATCGAATCAACAAGAGAAACTGAGAGACACCATTAAAAGAATATTTCCTGAAATGACAGTCCCTGGAAAGTCAATAAGCCTCCTGAAACAGAAGAATATTAACAGGTGCACAGTGCACAACGACCTTTCAAAAACTGACAAGAGACAGAAAACTAGCCAAAATGACAACGAAGGAACTCTCCCCAGAAGAATCTCCAGGAAAAAGTCACAGCCACAGAACTGCTGAACACAGACCTAAAGATCACTGGAGAAGAATTTTAAAAACTTTTCATAAAATTACTTGCTGGGGTTGAAAAAAACATTAAAGAAACAACTGAGACAATGACTATGAATTTTGAAAATAGGAGTGACGAGTTAAAAAAGGTTACAAATGAGGTGAATAATAAAATGGAGGCAGCCATCTCCAGGACTGAAGAGTCAGAGAAAAGAATAGGTGTAATAGAAGATATAGTTATAGCAAAAGAGAAAGCTGAAAAAAAGAGAGAGAAATTGATCCAGGAACAGGAAAGAGAATTCGAGACCTGAGTGATACAATCAAAAGGAACAACATCTGTATCATAGAAATTCCAGAAGAGGAAGATAGAGAGAAGGGTCCTGAAGGGATACAAGACCAAATTATAACTGAGAATTTCTCAAATCTGGGGAAATAAATAGACATTCAAATTCAAGAGGTAAAAAGAACCCCCTTAAGACGTAATTTGAATCAACCTTTGGCACGACATATCATAGTGAAACTGGAAAAATATAAAGATAGAGAATTCTGAAAGGAGCTAAGGATAAAATGGCCCTAAAATACAAAGGGAAAGCTATTAGAGTGGTTATAGACCTATGTAATGAAACATGGCAGGCCAGGAAGGAATGGCAGGAAATCTTCAATGTGATGAACAGAAAAAACATGCAGCCAAGAATCCATTATCCAGCAAGCCTGTCATTCAAAATAGGAGAGATAAAGGTGTTCTCAAATAAACAAAAATTGAGAGAATTCATGAACACCAAACCAGCCCTACAAGAATTCCTAAGAGGGAATCTAAGAGGGAAATGTTCCAAAGAATACAAGGTTCCAGACACACCACTATAAACAAGAATTTTATGGAGAACACAATAACTATAAACCCACAGTTTTCAATAATAACACTGAATGTAAATGGACTGAGCACTCCAACCAAACGACATAGGGTAGCAGAATGGATTAAAAAAAAAAAAAACAGAATCCATCTATTTCCTGTCAACAAGAGACACATTTTAGACCTAAAGATACATTCAGGTTGAAAATAAATGGATGGAGAAATATCTATCATGTAACTGTAAGCCAAAAGAAAGCTGGAGTAGCCATACTTATATCACACAAACTGGACTTTCAAATAAAGGCAGTAACAAAAGATGAAGAAGGACATTATATAATAATAAAAGAGTCTCTCCATCAGGAAGAGCTAACAATGATAAACACCAATTTGCCAAATTTGGGGGCACCCAAATACATAAAACAATTAATCACACACAGAAACAATCTTATTGATAAGAATGTGCTAATTGCAGGAGTCTTTAATACTCCACGGAGAGCAATGGATAGATTAACAAGTCAGAAAATCAATAAAGAAACAATGGACCTGAACGACACATTGGAACAGATGGAATTGATAGATATACTTAGAACTCTGCATCCTGAAGTTAGGAAATTCACCTTCTTTTCGAGTTCACACGGCACATTCTCCAAGATAGATCACATACTGGGGCATAAAGCAACCCTCCATAAGTATAAACGTATAGAGATCATACCATGCACACTTTTAGATCGAAATGCTAAGAAACTTGAAATTAACCACAGGAAAAAGTCTGGAAAATTTCCAAAAATGTGGAGATTAAAAACCACCTTACTAAAGAATGATTGGGCTACCCAGGCAATTAGAGAAGAAATTAAAAAAATATATGGAAACAAATGAAAACGAAAATACAACAATCCAATCTTGCAAGGACACAGCAAAGGCAGTCCTAAAAGGAGAGTATATTGCAATCCAGGTCTATTTCAATAAACTAGAAAAAGCACAAATTCAAAATCTAACAAAACACCTATTGGAATTAGAAGGGGAATAGCAAGAGCACCCCAAGCCCAGCAGAATAAAAGAAATAATAAAGATCAGGGCAAAAATAAACAATTTGGAATCGAAAAAAATAGTTGAGCAGATCAATGAAGCCAAGAGTTGGTTCTCTGAAAAAATTAATCAACCTATAGCCAGGCTCCTCAGAAAGAAAAGAGAGAGCACCCAGATAGACAAATTCATGAATGAAAAAGGATATATTACAAACAATCCCTTAGAAATACAAGCAATCACCAAAGATAACAATGAATAAATATATGCCAACAAACTGGACAACACAGAAGAAATGGACAAATTGCTAAATGCACATGCACTGCCAAAATTCAAATGGGAAGAGATAGAAAACATGAATAGACTTAAACCAGTGAAGAAATCGAATCCATTATCAATAATCTCCCAATGAATAACAGCCTGGGGCCAGATGGCTTCCCAGGGGAATTCTACCAGACATTTAAAGCAGAGCTAATACCCATTCTTCTTAAACTATTTTTAAAAATAGAAATAGAAGGAAAACTTCCAAACTCATTCTACGAAGCCAGCATCACCTTGATACCCAAACCAGACAGAGACCCAACAAAAATAGAGAACAACAGAACAATATCTTTAATGAATACAGGTGCAAAAATACATGACAACATACTGGTAAATCGAATCCACAGCATATAAAAAAATTATCCATCATGATCAAGTGAGATTCATTCTGGGGTTGCAGGGCTGGTTCAATATTTGCAAATCCATCAATTTGATTCATCACATTAACAAAAGAAAAGATAAAAACCATATGAACCTGTCGATAGATGAAGAAAAAGCATTTGACAAAATACAGCATCCTTTCTAAATAAAAACCCTTGAGAAAGTTGGAATAGAAGGAACTTACCTAAACATTATAAAAGCGGTTTATGAAAAGCCCACAACTAATATCATCAATGGGGAAAAGCTGAGAGTTTCTCCCTGAGATCAGAAAGAGGACAAGGGTGTCCACTCTCACCGCTGTTGTTTAACATAGTGCTGGAAGTCCTAGCATCAGCAATCGGACAACAAAAGGGAATAAAAGGCATAAGAATTGGTAAAGAAGAAGTCAAACTTTCACTTTTCGCAGATGGCATGATACTCTCCATGGAACACCCGGCAGACTCCATCAGAAGCCTTCTAGAACTGATCCATGAATTCAGTAAAGTTGCAGGGCACAAAATCAATGTACAGAAATCAGTTGCATTCCTATACACCAATAAGGAAGCAGCAGAAAGAGAAATCAAGAAACTGATCCCATTCACGAATGCATGAAAAACCATAAAATACCTAGGAGTAAAGCTAACCAAGGATGTAAAAGACCTATATGATGAAAACTATAGAAAACTTATGAAAGAGATTGAAGAAGACACCAAGAAATGGAAAAACATTCCCTGCTCATGATCGGAAGAATAAACGTAGTGAAAATGTCATTACTACCCAAAGCAATCTACACATTCAATGCAATCTCCGTCAAAATTGCACCAGTGTTCTTCTCAAAGATAGAGCAAGCTATCCTCAAATTCGTATGGAACCACAAAAGACCCCGAAGAGCCAAAGTAATATTGAAGAAGAAAACCAAAACGGGAGGCATCACAATCCCAGACTTTAGCCTCTACTACAAAGCTGTCATCATCAAGACAGTATGGTATTGGCACAAAAACAGACACATAGCCCAATGAAATAGAATAGAGAACCCAGAACTGGGCCCACAAATGTACGGCCAATTAATTTTTAACAAAGCAGGAAAGAGTATCCGATGGAAAAAGGAATGCCTCTTTAGCAGGTGGTGCTGGAAGAACTGTACAGCAACATGCAGAAGAATGAGAAAGATGAAATCTGGCCACTTGTAGGAAAGTGTATGGACCTCGAGGGTGTCATGCTAAGCGACATAAGTCAGGCGGAGAAGGATAGATACCATATGTTTGCACTCATAGGTCTAACAGGAGAACAGGAGAAACCTAATGGAGGACCAGGGCGAGGGGAAGAGGGAAATAGTGTTGGAGAGAGAGAGGGACACTAATCCTGAGAGACTATTGAATACTGAAAACAAACTGAGTGTTGAAGGGGAAGGGTGAAGGTGGAAAGGGGTGGTGGTGATGGAGGTGGGCACTTGTGGGGAAGAGCACTGGGTGTTATATGAAAACTAATTTGACAATAAACTATTTAACAAAAAATAAAATATAAATAAACTCATTCAAACACTAACATAAATAAATAAATAAACAAACAAACAAACAAAAACACCCTACTAAAGAATGAATGGGGCAATCAGGCAATTAGAGAAGAAATTTAAAAATATGTGGCAACAAATGAAAACAAAAATATAATAATCCACACACTTTGGGATGCAGCAAAGGCAGTCCTAATAGGAAAGTATATAGCAATCCAGGCTATTTAAAGAAACTAGAAATAGAGTGCCTGGGTTGCTCAGTCAATTAAGCATCCTTCTTCGGGTCAAGTCATGATCTCACAGTTCGTGAGTTCGAGCCCCACATTGGGCTCCATGCTGACAACTAGCTCAAAGCCTGGAGCCTGCTTCAGATTCTTTATCTCTCTCTTTCTCTGACCCTCCCCTGCTGGTGCTGGCTCTCTCTGTCTCTCAAAATAAATTGAAATCTTAAAATTAAAATTAATGGAAAAGAAACTAGAAATAGAGAAGATACAAAAATCTAATAGTGTGCCTAAAAGAACTAAAAGGACAGCAGCAAGAGCACCCCAATTCCAAAAGAGAAATAAGAAAGACATTGGACGAAGTAAGCAATATAGAATCAAAAAAATAAAAAGGAGTTGAACAGATCAATGAAACCACAAGTTGGTTTTTTGAAAAAATAAACAAAATTGATAAGCCTCTAGCCAGACTTCTCAAACAGAAAAAAAAGAGCACCCAGTTAGACAAAATCACGAATGAAAGTGGATTTACCTCAACTAATCCCTCAGAAATGAAAGAATTATCAGGGAACACTATGAAAAATTATATACCAACAATCTGGACAATCTAGAAGAAGTGGACAAATTCTTAACCACACACACACTACCTGAAACGGTAAGAGATAGAAAATCTGGACAGACCCATAACTAGTGAAGAAATTGAATCAGTTATCAAAAATCTCCCCCAAAATAAGAGCCCTGGGCCAGATGGCTTCCCAGGGGAGTTCTCCCAGACATTTAAATTAGAGTTAATAACCATTTTTCTCAAGGTATTCCAAAAAAAGAAATGGAAGGAAAACTTCCAGACTCATACTACGAAGCCAGCATTACTTTGATTCCCAAACCAGAGACCCAATTATAAAAAGAGAACTTTAGGCCAATATCCTTGATGAATACGGATGCAAAAATCCTCAACAAGATACTGGCAAATTGAATTCACCAGCATATAAAAAGAATGATCAACCATGATCAAGCAGAATTCATTCTTGGGTTACAGGGCTGGTTCAATATTCACCAACCAATCAATGGGATACATCACGTTACAAACTAAAAGATAAAAACCATATGATCCTGTCAATAGACGCAGAATAAGAATTTCACAAAATACAGCATCCTTTCTTAATAAAGACCCCCCAGAAAGTCAGGATAGAAGGGACTTACTTACACATCATAAAAGCCATTTATGAAAACCCCACAGCTACTATCATCCCCAATGGGCAAAAACAGAGCTTTCCCCCTGAGATCAGGACCACGACAGGGATGTCCTCTCTGACCACTGTTGTTTAACATAGTGCTGGAATTCCTAGCATCAGCAATCAGACAAGAAAAGAAAATAAAAGGCATCAAAATTGGCAAAGATGAAGTCAAACTTTCACTTTTCACAGATGATATAATCCTCTACATGGGAACACCCAGCAGACTCCACCAGAAGCCTACTAGAACTGATCCATGAGTTCAGCAAAGTCGCAGGGTACAAAATCAACTTACAGAAATCAGTTGCATTTTTGTACGCCAATAATGAAGCAAAATAAATAGAAATCAAGAAACTTATCCCAGTCACAATTGCAGAAAAAAAGACATAAAATACGTAGGAATAAATGTAACCAAATATATAAAAGACCTGTATGATAAAAGATATAGTAAATTTATGAACGAAATTGAAGAAGACACCAAGAAATGGAAAAATATTCCATGATCATGGATAGGAAGGATAAACATTGTTAAAATGTCAATACTACCCAAAGCAATCTACACATTGTATTAAATCCCAATCAAAATTGCCCCAGCATTCTTCTCAAAGCTAGAACAAACTATCCTAAAATTCGTATGGAACCAGAAAATCCTTGAATAGCCAAAGTAATATTGAAGAAGAAAACCAAAACAGGAGGCATCACAATCCCAGACTTTAGCCTCTACTACAAAGCTGTCATTATCAAAACAGTATGGTATTGGCACAAAAACAGACACAGAAGCCTATGGGGAGGGGAAGGGGGGAAAGAGTTAGGGAGAAGGAGGGAGGCAAATCATGAGAGACTCTTGATACTGAAAACAAACTGAGGGCTGAAGAGGGGGGAAGTGAAAGAGGGGGTTATGGACACCAAGGAGGGCACTTGTGGGGAAGAGCACTGGGTGTTATATGGAAATCAACTTGACAATAAACTATAAAAAATATATACACATTATCATCCTCAACTTCAAGTCATTTCAACTTAACAAATATTGCAGTGCTTACTATGAGAAAGACACTGTGCTAGCTGGTTAATTTCCATCCTCCCCCACGTTAATATTGTCAGATGTGATCCTTTAAAAAATCCATTATTGCTTTTCACTTGCCTCTCAGAGAGTATTAAATATAATGAATCATTGTGTTTCTAAACGTTTTTTATTTTCCTCTAAACTTCCTGTAGTTCAATACAAACAATACAAACATCATTACTTCTTTGCCAGTATAGTGATTCTATTCATCATGCCTGAAACAACTACAGTACAGAGATTAAATACAACCTATATCCACATAAATCGTTGGATAAATGAATCATGAAATTAATATGTAAATTGTGTGTTTAACCTCTGTTTATACAGCACTGTCTGTCAGCATGTTTTAAATCTAAAACTAATTGCAACATCACAATTCTGCAAAAAGAACACCATAGTAAAACCTGACATATTTATTAAGTAAATGTTGAACTACATTGAGTAAGTAATTAACAGTAATACCAGAATTGGGCTAGAAAATTATATTTAAGCACAGATCACCTGTATGAAATGGCTAAAACTATTTATATTAGATTCAGATATTAGCCAAGGAATACTTCTATTTAATTTTTGGCAGATAAATGTTTCCATTTACTCATAATTCCATTAAACATCTCCTTTTTATATATGCCTGTCACAGTCACTCATAGAAATAAAATTTCCTTTAATCTCCTTAAAGAAAAGAAAGATTCCCAAAGCATTAGATGCCAGTAAACCATTCAAAGATTAACAAACATCTACTCAACTGAGCACATTAATAACATTTTATATGTGATATACAGATAAACAACTTTAAATAAATAAATTTTACATGCATTTTAATAATGTATTGAATAACCAATATTTAATGGATGTTGACACAACGAACATGGATACTTTCAGAAAAATTATTTTGTTCAGTAAATAAAAAGTTATTCATAGAATACAACTTTGAAGCTAAATATGGCACATAAGAAAGTACAGAGGAAAATATATTAAACAGACACTTCTCCAAAGAGGACATCCAGATGGCCAACAGACACATGAAACGATGCTCAACATCACTCATCATCAGGGAAACACAAATCAAAACGACACTGAGGTACCACCTCACACCAGTCGGAGTGGTTAAAATGAACAAATCAAGAGACTATAGATGCTGGCGAGGGTGTGGAGAGACGGGCACCCTCCTACACTGTTGGTGGCAATGTAAACTGGTGCAGCCACTCTGGAAAACTGGAGGTTACTCAAAAAACTATCGTTAGAACTCCCTTGTGACCCAGCAATAGCACTACTAGGGATTTACCCAAGGGATACAGAAGTGCTGATGCATAGGAGCACATGTACCCCAATGTTC
>PJEM01016797.1:0-24440 GCA_004023845.1 Helogale parvula | reverse complement strand
ACTTGTGGGGAGAAGCACTGGGTGTTATATGGAAACCAATTTGACAATAAACTATTAAATAAATAAATAAATAAATCCCTTTGCATAGGGTTGTGTCATAGAAGTACCTTGAACTTGCAGAATATTTATTTTTCACTTTTAATGTTTATTTACATACTTAGTGGGATATTTTATGTATTCATAAGAGTGAATGAGTGGATAAGTATCACTTCAATGAAGTAGTCAGCAGTGGACTCCTGAATGTGTAGCAAGATATTTCTTTAAAGTCTCAAGTTGATACATAGTTTGTACTAATAGTCCTTAACACATATTTGCTGTGCATATTGAAATAGTATTTTAAATTCCTCCCACAAGAAGGAATGTCATTTTATACTTCTAGGTTAATGATAAGATGTTGTTATATTAAATCTACCCATTTGGAACTACTGAAGCAAATTAGAGTGAATTAAACCTCATCCAACATAACAGGTTAAATGTTCAGGCAACTTCTCTTATGTATCTTGGTGTTAAGTCATTCAAGAGCCCAGAATTATGTAATTAGGTAGATATGGATAATGATATTTCTTATGATTCATAATAAATTTACATAAAGGGTCTGGTCTGTGTGGTGAGGACACAGGTCAAACCAGTCTGTGAGCATCAGGAAATTCCCAAGTAGCTATTCTGATGGAGACTTGTGGTTCTGTCAGCGCCAGTGATAGGAGTTTCATCTGTTTTCATGGAAGTGGCTTCTCGGATAGGTTCTTGGTGCTAAGGTATTTGGCTTCCCAGAACTCCAAAGCATATTTTCCAGTCAGTCACTACAAATAAATTTTTGAATCTTGCGTTTCTACATGTTCTTCCTTACACATACACATACTCAAGTACAAACCAACAAAAGAGACTGGCATGGAAAAGCAGTATTTTGCTGATCGCGTAAAGATTTAAGTAAGCACTGTGAGGCTTCTGAGGCACTGTGTTGAAGTGATTTTTATTCTATACCTTTGTGAGTAAAAAATAATACATTTCTTTTCTCTAAACCAGTATTTAACTGCTCTGAGTGCCTAACTTGCCTGGCTGGTGGGCCATTTCATTTCAATCATTACTGGGGTTATTTTTCCTTAGAGGCATCTATAGGTCCCAGAATCTTCTACTTTCCACCTTAGAGAGCCTTCTTGGTATTACAGTTCTGTTTGGCCCAATATCTCTTTACTTCCTTCACGCCACCAAAAAGGATCTCTTTCATACCATGGAAGAATTATCTTCCTCTCCTCTACTACTTAGCCTCTGGCTTGTTTAACATAATCACCCTTATTGCAGGTTTCCTGAAAGTGAGCCACTATTTTTGTCAAGCTATATACATACTCCTGAGATAAAGAAATAAAAATAGGACTTCTTTCTTGTAATGGGGTAGGAGAAAATGCAAAAAGAGCAAAATATGCATTTTTAAATTTTGAAAACTTGTGACTGTAAAAATCAAAGCCTGATATTCCCCTAAATATTCTTGCAAAATCAAACCTCTGAGGAACTGTGTTAAGTGTTTTGTTAGTTTTATGTAGTCAGAGGATTCCCAAGTTTTCCCCAGAGCACATGTATTCCAACTGGAGAAATAGGGAGATTAATTCTCATTTGATGCTTCAAAACCATATGGGTTGAGAACCATTGTATCCTTTTTACAGATGACAACACTGAGGCTTAAGTAATTTGGGACGTACCCTAGGTTAGTGATTGATGCATTCAGCAAATTCTTTGAACATTATGTGCCAGACACTATTCTAGGGACTAGGATTACACCTGTGAATAAGAATGATCAGATCCCTCCTCCTGGGAAGATTCCAAGGAGATTGGAAAGCAGGGGAAAAGCAAACACTAAAGCAAATAAAAGAATTTCAGATTATGGCAATACAAACAGCTAAGATTCACTGAATTGTCAGTCTTTGCTAGTCCCAGGTTTGTGTTTAACATGTATTGTCATCAAATCCTTAAAGGAACCCTGTGCAGTAGGGAATGTTGTACATACATTTTAAATGAGAAAGATTAAGTATCTTGTACATAGTAAGCAATGGATTCTGTCCCAGACGCCCATGAATAACTTCGTTATGCTACACTGAAAGTAAACAGGTCAATAGGTACACGTGGGCATGGAGTGAGACTGCTTTCATAAGGTTGTGGCTGGCCTCCTGGAAATTACATGAGACTTGACACCTAAATGGGAAAGAGAAGCTAGCAATGCAAACATTTAGGAAGAGGGATGTTCCTGTGCAAAGGCCCTGTGGTGGGTAGCATGGTATCAGTTGAGAAATCCATGTCTATTGGAATCCTAAATTCAGTGATCTATCTGCTTTGTAAAAAGGAAGTCAGTAACTGTGGGGCCTCTAACAAATGAAAACTAAAGTCTTTGTTACAAAAGGACAGCTATGGCTAACAAAGATTTTAATCTGTTGGCTGAAGCATTAAGACTTCCATAACAGCCTCATTCTATTCCAAGTTTAGGTAGGCAGCTGTGGATGCAAGAGGCATGTATAAGTTCACTGTTCTCTCCATGATTGCTTTCATAAACATAGGCCAATTCTTATTTTTCAGTTCTTTTCTAGATTATAATTTTCAATCAAAATTTTATAATGAGTTATTACTATCATTGATAGAAACTGTATTGCTGAAGCATTTTCCTTTCCGTTTTGTAAAATTTGGAGAATAGAGCTGTATTTTTTCTCCTAGATTTATTCTACTTAATTAAAGTTGTCAGGATCCATCTTAGCTCTACAACTTTGTGAGAAGTCTTTCAAGTGTGCTAAGAGTATGATGGATGATCTTCCTAGACTTAAGATTGGTGCTGTATTTGGCAAAATGCTATGTTTTTGAAAGCACAGGCAGGAGAGATTTCCCACCCTGGGAGGTTAGGCACTTTAAAATATATTTTAGTTCCAAGGCTCCACAGTGATCCCCATGGATTGGGTCATTCACTTGCTAAATTTTCTAAGTCTTAGCCAGAATTACTCATTTTTCAGCCATGTCAAGAAATTGAAATATAATCAATTATGTCTTCATTCATTTGCTCAACAGTATATGGAGGAAACAGTGCAAAATGTCTGTGTTCAGTTCTGCCTTGAGCCAGCAAGGTGGCCATCACTAAGTGACCTTGCATACCTGAATATCAGTTTCCACATCTGTAAAATGAAGAGTGATGGGTGGGACAAATTGAAAGAATTCAGGTTCAGGATACTGAAGCCTTGAATATATCAGTACCTGGTGGCCTAACACTGTTTGAGATCTAGAGAAAGAGAATGCCACCAGGCAATTAGTGTCTTTGGTACTCATGATAGTCTTGGTCCCCAAACCAATGTGGAACTATAGATGTGGCTCTTCAGCTGCCTGAGGTTCTGCTGATCTGAGAGATGCTCCTTCAACCATTGCAATAGCTCCTTCAACTAGAAGCAAAGAGCTGTCTGGCAGTCTTTTTCCAAGTTCCCTTTGATGACCAATCTTCTGATCATACCACTCTAGTGTCAAGGAATGACTCTTCTAGGAAGAGCACGTTTTCTTTAGAAATGAAGCAAGCCTGAGAAGGAGGCTTGGAGCATAGTGGAATATGCCCCAATATCCAGATATCTCAGCCCCTAAGTCTTTTCAGGTCTCAGCAGCTCTGAAGTAGAAATGCAGCTTTCTGATCTTGCCACAGGAGAACAAGATGGTAGGGCTGGACATTCTTATTTTGTCACCTCAATAACATAAAAGAAAATGAACTGAAATTACCCCCAAATAGGCATATTTAGGTATTTATGCAAAGATTATAAACATAGAAAAGAAAACTTAATGAATCCCTTTAAACTTGATCAATCAGTGACAATAGTCCTGTCACCATGGTGGTAGAGGGCATAGTAAGTGGGAAAGGGTAGGAATGGAAAAGAGGTATATACTATAGTAGACAACAAGTGGGTCAAACAGTGTGAATCCTAAAATATTTCTTATTGACAAATTGTGACTCTGAGTCCAAGAGTCACAAGCCAAGGCATGCAGGTGGCCTTTAGAAGCTAGAAATGTGGGGCGCCTGGGTGGCTCAATTGGTTGAGCATCTGACTTCAGCTCAGGTCATGATCTCACGGTTTGTGGGTTCAAGCCCCGCATCGGGCTCTGTGTTTATAGTTAGCTCAGAGCCTGGAGCCTGCTTCAGATTCTGTGTCTCCCTCTCTCTGACCCTCCCCTGCTCGTGCTATCTCTGTCTCTCAAAAATAAATTTAAAAATTTTTTAAAGAATTTAGAAGCTGGATATGTCCCCCAGTTGAAAGGCAGCATGGAAATGGGCACCTTGATCCTACATCACAAGGAAATGAATTGTGCCAACAACATGAATGAGCAAGAACACAGGTCCTCCCATAGAAGCTCCAGAAAGGAACACAGCTCAGCTGACACTTTGGTTTTATCCTAGTGAGTTCCATACCAACTTCTGACCTGTGTATGGAAGTGTATGATTATAAATTGGTATTTTTTAAACCACTAACTTTGTGTTAATTTGTTACAGCAACAATAGGAAACCAATAAATCTAGAGAAGATTAAGTCAAAATACTTGCTTAACAATTCTGAAAGGAAATGTAGCAGCGTAAGTGTGTTGAGATACCATGGCTCTGACTTAATTTCCTATCAGGGTTATGGGAGTTACAGGGAAGGCAGTTTGTGAAGTTGATGAGTAAATGAGGTTTTCAGTGCTTGGCCCCACAGTCTGCTCTGAATCCCATCAACAAGGACACACAGAGCTTCATCACCAAGCATACTCTCTCCTTATGTCTCTCTCGAGCTGGGTAAACATTTCCTTATTTTTGTGTCTATTTAACCCTGCTGAGCCAAATCTAAGTAGTATTTCCTAAATAGTGTCAGTAGCAATTTTGCCTTTGGGAAATAATTCTTTGAAGCTATGGTTTGCTCCTAACAGCATTCTGCAGAACGGAAGACATCAGTGCTTAAATTTCACCACTTTTGAGTAGAGGTGAGAAGGCTCTTAGCCCTACTCCCAAAAATATCAATGTGAGGTAAAAGTCTAGTGAGGACACGAATTATGGAGAAATGAAAGGTCTGCTTCATCATGTGCTTTCAAAAGAAAAGCTTGCAGGGTTTCTGTAGTTTGTACGGGCTTAACAGAAAGACCTCCTCTGTTATTTTATACTGCAACCTGATATCTCATACCATAGACATTACTTTGTAGGCATTTTGTTTATTTCTGGAAGTAGAAGCAGCAGGAAAAACAGATTCGCCCTTCAGAGAATTAAGGCTTGAAATGGAAAATTTAGTCCTTAGTGACAGGCTTCCTTTAAAAGCTATTTGAAGATGAAGCTCCCACTTAAAAATAAACACTTAGAATCTTCTCCTACCACTGATTGTCTTTCCATAGGGAACTTCAGCTGCACACAATCTCTGGAGGAAAATAAAACCAACTGCTGGGATCCCAGTAGTCCGTTTCTTTTTTGGAAAGTCTGAATGTTGATTGGCCGCACTTCTCCCCTGGGTAGTGCACAGGATGAGTGATAAAGAAAGGAGCATCATGGTGACTGCTTCCCTGCAATGACAGAACATGTTGTGTCTGCACTTTGGGATTTCTTATCGCACTTGCTGAAGCACAGTGATCAGGCGTCGGGATGGAATAAAGATACAACATTTCTCTGTGCTGTGATATAATAGCAACTCAGAAAGTAGTGATTATTTAATAAATAGTGTTTTATAAAAAGTAGAGCACCACAGAATCAGGGAACTCAGAGTTTTTAAGTTCAACCCATAATGCAAAGCAGAAAACTCTTTAGAGTATTTGCCAAAGATAAAACTGAACCTCACAGTGACAGAGACTTGTCACATTTCAGAAAGCTGACATTTGTTAGAAGTCAGATCCTCATGCTGACCTGAATCTGAATCTTTTCAAAGTTTTCCTAGTGTTTCTTTGGTCTATGGCCATAGTACAAGTACAGTCCTATCTCCAGTAGAATTCTCAAGCCCTGGAGTGTTCTTAAAAATAATGGTGTTCAAACATATCATTTTACATGTAGGAAAAACAGCCAAAGAAGGTCAGTATCTTGCTTACAGTCCCAAAGCTAGTTGGTGGCCATCAGCAACCCAAGTTCTTTGACTGCCTGAGTTTTTTCCACTACACTCTGTCCAACAGTGAAGGGACTGTTCATGTTAACATACGGTGTCATCACCCAACCTGTGTTGCTATATGTGTTGGGAGAAAAATTGAATTAGGAAGTGAAAATATCCTGGGTTCTAATCATGGCCTTGGAACTTACTATCTGTTTAATCTTGGATGTTTTCTTGAACTTTCTTATTCTCAAATGTCTTAATTATGAATTAAAGATAATGAAAATTACCCTGAAGATGACATGAGGTCATAGTATTATGAAGAACTAGTTCATTGCCTAAAATTGAGTAAACATGAATATGTTTTATGATTCTTGTTTGTTAATATTTTTAGCAAATACTTTTTGAGTGCCCTCTAGGTTCTGGGCTCTGACAGAGGTGCTGGGCATGTTGAACTGAATCAAAACACGATTAATCCCTGCCTTTGTGTGAAGAGAGCTAATGAGCAAATATACAGACACATTTAAGTCATATTAGTGTTTTAAAAAAAAACAAACAGGCTTTAACAGGAAGAGTAACAAGCTGCCTTTTTTCTACAGGGAGGTCAGGTAAGGCATCCGTGAGGAAGTGAAACCTGAAGCGACACCTAAAAAAGTCAAATTATGAACCATGTAAACCCATGTTGTTGGATGTCCCAAGAGGAGGAGCCATCAAGGACAAAGGTCTTGAGGCATATGTGTTACTTTAAGTTGTGAGGAGGAGCTAGAAAGTCAGTGTGTCTAGTGGCCAAGGAGCACTAGGGAATGGTTAGAGATTAGGACACAGAGACAGGTGCTCGGTCATATAAGACCCTCATAGACTGTGGGAAAAATTTGGGGTTGTGGTCTTGATATGATGGGTGATTCTGAGCACAAATGTGACATCATATAGCTTACATTTTAAAATAATAGTTCTCAACCGTGGATGCACACCAGAATTTCTTAAGGATATTTAAAAATACCAGGGTTTTTTTTTTTTTTTTTTGCCAGAAACTTGTTGCCAAGACTCAGATTTAAATGGTCTGGTGTGAGGCTAAACATCTGTACATTGTAGAACCTCTCTGAGAGATGCTAAGAAGCATCCTAGATAAGAAAGCTTTCTTAGAACGGGATATCAGTAGTTAATAGGATAGGAAATATATTTGATGAACCAATGAGTTAGATTGCATATTGAGATAAGTGCTTCTTCAATGCTTTATGGAAGTCACATAGTCAGATATCTCCTAATGATGAATGGGCCTGGAGAGCTTTCAGATCTTGGTCAAAAGTCAGGAAAATCTTGAGAAAGAAATGGAAATTTCTCACTCCTTGCTGGTCCTGTGCATTCCTTCTGAGTGTAATAAGAAATAAAGAGGATCAGAAAACTAGGAAGTTAAAATGGATTAGAACTGGCTTCTAGAAGTTGGCTTTGTGAAACTATTTTAACTTTAAAGCATTTCCTTGTGCTCTAGTATGTGGTTGATGAGGAGGCTTTAGAAGATTCTTAATTTGAGTTACATGTTATATGTAGTTGATTGATAACTATGACTTCCAGCTTCTTGAATACCTGTGGCAAAATTTGTCTAAGTATCATTTAGCCTTGTTTTAGGTAGTCTGTATTCTTTTAAGCATTATGTACCTTACTGTAAAAACCACAGGACTTCAACAATTTATAATTATCTAGTCAAAAGTTTTGTGGTTGTTCATGGATTCTCAACTAGGGCAGTTTTACTCCTCATGGGCTGTTTGGCAATATCTAAAGACATTTTTGGTTTTACAACTAGGGTGAGGATGCCACTAGTATCTAGAAAGTAGAGATGAGATATGGTCTAAAATGCAATAGTGTCAAGGTTGAGGAACCCTACTTCATTGTCATTATCCCCAAATTTGGGAAACAGGAAAATGCAATTCTACATGTCCTGCCACTTAGTTGTATAATATTATGCAAAAAGTTTTGGAGAATGTTTCTTTAAGGTGTTGATTAATATCAATACAATGCAATAAATTATCAGTGCCTATTATGTACCTCTTACCATAGTGAGCTGAAACATAGGTAAGTTCCTTCCCCTTTAGGAAAATAATGATCCAGGAGGATTTATATGTCACCTCCAGACATGATAATGCTGTGTAACAAGACACATCAAATTTCACTCACTGTAGACACCATCATACATTCTCATTCATGAATTTCAGATTGGCTGGGGTTCGACAGATATCACCATGACTTATCTCCTAGCTAGGATCCAGTTCTGATGCTCCATGTGACTTTGATCCTTCATGGACTAATAAGTTATTCAGAGCAGAATCCTCTCATGATGGTGGGAAAAAAAACACAGAGGGGCAAGTAGAAACATTCAGTACCTATAAAGACCTGAGCTCAAAACTATATCATTACCCCTTTCAGTGACCATTCTTTTGGCCAAAGTATGTCATATAACTAAAACCAAAATCACAGAGGTGGTGAAATATATTCTACCTCTAGTGAAAAATTGAAAAATTGCATGTTAAAGGATAGGAACATAAGAAAAGGTGAGAATTAGGAACAATCATGCTCTCTATAGAGAGACCTTCCCATTCAAATGTGCAGTTGATTTAAGGTCATAGCACCATCTGTTCATCTCTTAATATTTCTCATTTATTAAGTTCAACTAAAAAATGTTGGATTCCATTTAACTTTATTTAAGTTAATTTTAAGCAAAATTTCTAACTTCCATCTAAAACTTGCACCTAAACTTGATTTGCAACTATTTCCTTTGATAGAAATAACTTCCAGCCAGTTTTCTGTCCCCAACCTTATTTGGTCTATGGTCTTCCTTCCACAATGAACCTTGCTACAGAAAGGTTGCTTGATGGTTGCAAAATATAATTTATGATACTCTGGCAGTGGAAGGAAAAGGAACAGATGGCTAGCATCATCAGTACCATACAGTGCGTCAGCCGAGTGGTATGTCAGACGTTCCTCCTCAGTGGGTGATGGCTTCCTACCAGTTCCTGCTCCTTGAGTATGAATACCAGTAGACCTTATATGTCATAAGTGGTTCTAAAAAGTGCTTTGAAGAATCCTATAATACTATGACCATGAGTTAGATGCTTTATAAACTTTACCTCTGAGTCTAATGACAACACCAAAGCCAACTATTCAGATACAATTTTAAAATATGTATTGTGTAAGTGTGTGTGTTTATAAATGCATAGAATATGTCCCAAAAGGAACTCATGAGTTAGTTAACTATTGTACCAACTAGAAGTATTGTATTGAGTGGCTATGGAACAGTGGAGGGAAGTGCAATTTATTTCATAAGTATTCTTTCTTACCTCATGTATTTTGTATCATGAACATATATTACCTATTTAAAATATTTCACTGAAAGGAAGGAGGACACTAGTATCCACATTTTACTAGGGAACTAGGTAAGTTATGTTTGTATTGAGAGCCTCAACTCTGGTCGAACTGGTATTTGAATAAAAGTGTCTGCAACTCTAAAAACTTAATTTTTATCCTGCTGTAAAGTTAATTCTCAAAGTTCTCTGGAAATGGATAGTATTACATACATTTGACTTACTGTTGAGGAGACATTCCTGCATTTTCATCAATAATGTGTCCATTAGTGTAGTGATTAAGTTTCTGCTTGCCAGGAGTTTTGTTTGACAGGCTCTACAAAACCCATTAAGCAGGGTATATTATCATGATCTTCAGTCTGAGTATGGAGTCATCAAGGCATAAAACTTACCACAGCATATGAAGTCATCTAAGAGATGCTGAGAAGTCTAGTTTGCCAACTTATGCATTTTTATCCTCTTCACCTATCAAAACAAGTAGTAATAGCATTACCCGCCAATATTGATCATGTGTGCCTTTTGGGATTAATACTTCCCAGAACAACCCTTCTAAGCCCAGACAACCTCTGGAGACCATTTTTTTTTTCTGACAGTAGTAGATGAAAATCCAAGAATTCAAAAGTAGAATGTCACTATAGGAGAAAGTTACCCAAAGCTTATAAACTACCTTTGCACCAAAAATCCATGCATTTGCTTTGCCCAGGCACACATTAGGAGGTAAGGAATAGTTGTGAAATAAATTTAAGAGAAGGGCAGTGAGTTATCCTTCTGAGAACATTTGCACTGCTATGGAGCACGCATTTATAAAGTCAGTTATCCTTAGTTGTTGCTGATTGTTTTTCAAGAGGAGCTGCTACCAACACTTGAAGTTCTCCTTTGGACACCACCTTGGTTTTGGGAATTTTGTTGTTGTTTGCTTTAATGTGTTTTTTTTAAGGAGAAGAGAGCATGGTACTATGAAAAAAAATCCATAGATGGGGGATTAATCCCCTGGGATTTAAGTCCTTATTCTCCATTCAGACTGCTGTGTGACTCTCATCAAATCTCTTTTCTGTAGATGTCAGTTTCTCAGGTCTAAGAAGAGTCAGGCAATATTTTCTATAAGGTTTTTTCTTTCCCAAGTATGATAGTTTCATTTTTTTTTTTACCCAGAATATGGTAACTAAAGAGCACACTTTCACCTGAGATAGTCCTAATAAAATCGTCAAATTATTCACATTTTCTTTAGTGGGGTTGTACTTATTTCTTTCCCTGCTCTGTATGTTTCCTCCCTTTCCCTATTTCTTCCTAGATATTTACTCTACCGTGAAGCCTGTCTGTACCAGACAGTGTAATAGAAAGAGCATCAGATTTGGACTTAGCAGCTGGTTTTAGTTCTTGCTTTTCCATGAGTTGTATGATCTTGAAAGGGTCACTCAAATTTATTAGAGTGGTGTGGTGACCTAAATCATCTTGGTGATTCCTTCAGAACTGAAAAAAACCTCTTCTGAGTCCTGCTAGAGTGGCAGGGTATGATGTTGCTTTTCTTAAATTCCTTACTCAAGCCTGGGTCATTTTACAGAGTGTATGTTTTTCTTTCTTTTCTTTTTAAATTTATTTGTTTTGAGAGATAGCTAAAGTGGGGAAGAGGAGAAGAGGGAAAGAAAGAGAGAATCCCAAGCAGGCCTCACATTCAGTGTGGAGCCCAATGCAGGCTCAATCCCATGACGCTGGGATCATGACCTGCACCAAAATCAAGAGTCACACACTTAACCAACTGAGCCACCCATGTGCACGAGAGTGCATGTTTTTCTCTCTTGATTTCAATTTGTGTCAAATAGTAAAGAAAAGAAACCCACCCCACAGTTCCACCACTCTGATAGGTTAACTGTTTGTATTATCCCACGGATTTGGGGTTTGGTTGGGCTAGGAATTTAATTCACTGAAATACTTTGGGGGAGAATAAATTTTTGTTCAGGGCTTCCTGCATACCTCTGTTAATCACTGTATAGGCATCTAGCATGTTGTTAGAACCATCTGTTTTGTGTTAAAATGTGAGCCTTTCTCTGGAGGTGCTACTTACAAGATCACTATAGAGATAGAATAACAGCTTTCAAAAGTTTTTAACTTAGATCCACAATAAGAAATACATAATGATGTATGAATACATACTGCTGAAATAAACACACTGCTGAAATATCTTTAAAAGCAGTCATTATCTTTATTACATGCAATACAATCTAATATTTTTTATTCTATTTTATTTCTTTTTAAAATTCACATAAATCATGACCTACTAAACTGGTTTCACGGCCCTCTAATGGGTCTTGACCTGCTGTTTTAAAAAACAGTCACAGCCAATCTACCATTTAGTCAGGATGCCCTAGGGATTCAAAAACATCTTGGCTCAGCTTTCAGCAAAGAAGTAAATAGTATCCGTTAAATAATGTGCACTGGATTGAATATGGTACAGTGAAGACCTTCTTAAACAGTAGTGTCATCTCACATGCACACATAAGCAGTATTAGAGCCCTGGAGGATCTTATTAGGGTTGTCATTCTAGTCTACGATACTGATCTATGTTTCCAAGTTTTTTCTCGTTAGAAGAATTTCACATTATGTGACAAGTAACGCCGCCACCATGGAAGAGCTCTGCTACTTAAGTGGCTTGAGGCACAGCAGGCATACGGTCCCACGTTATGGCAGCTGCAGGGAGAAACACACACGTAGCGTTGGTTCAGAAGAGGAAAAGCCTGACGCTCTGACATCTAGGTGGAATACAAACGGGTGTCACTACCCAGGGGTGAAACAAAGCAGCTGGAAGGAGGTCTTCCGTGCATTACTTTTGGCATGCATGCGCATCACCCTGAAGTTTTCATTTGGATTCTAGAAATCAGCCAACTCCTGATATTTCTCTTAAGCCTGAAATCCTCCCCCTTTTAGTACATGTGAATTAGTCTCATGCCTCTGAGGCCAAGTTTTCAGAGACTGAAGAAATCTCTTTGGGCAGGTTGATGTTTTCAGAAATGAAGTAGAGAATCAAGGATAAGTATAGTGATTCTCAAACTGTAGAAGTGCAGCAGTTTATGAAAAGATGCTTGACATCTTTAGTCACTCGAGAAATGTAAATCAACACGACAATGGAAAACCACTTCAGACCTAGTAATATAGCTGGAGTCAAAAAGTCAGATAGTAAGTGTTGACGAGGATGTGCAGAAATCAAAATCCCGACAGGGAGAATATAAAATGCCACTTTGGAAAGCAGTCTGTCAGTTTCCCAGAGGATTAAACATATAATTATTCTATGACCCGATAATTCCATTCTTAGATATTTACACAGGAAAAATGAAAATAAATGTCCATTCACTCACACAAAAAACCTTTTACAGAAATGCTCATAGCAACCTCTTTTTTATTTTTTTATGTTTTATTTTTATTTTTGAGAGAGAAAGAGAGAGAGAGAGACTGTGAGCAGGGGAGGGTCAGAGAGAGAGGAAGACACAGAATTCAAAGACAGGCCCCAGGTTCTGAGCTAGCTGTCACTACAGAGCCCAACACAGGGCTCAAACCCATGAATCGTGAGATCATGACCTGAACCGAAGCCAGATGTTCAACCAACTGAACCACCTAGGAGCCCCTTATAGCAACTTTATTAGTAGAAGCAGCCCAGATGTCCATCAACTAATGAATGGATGAACAAAATGTGGTCCATCCATACAATGTATGTTATTCAGCCTTAAAAAGAAATACATTCTGATACATGTTATAACATGAACTTCAGGAACATTATGCTAAGTGAAAGAAGCCAGATACAAAAGGCCACACATTGTGTTGTTCCATTTATATAAAGTAGACAAATTGACAGAGACAGGAAGTAGATCAGCAGTTGGGAAGTGGGGGTAGAGGGAACAATGAGTGACTGAATTTGTATAGATTGACTTTTTGGAATGATAAAATGTTCTAGACTTGGATAGTGGTAGTGGTTGTACACCCTATAAATAAAACCACTGAGCATTACACTTTATGATACATAAATTATATTTCAAACTTGCTTTTAAATTTGCATATTTTATTAGTAAAACAGCATATTTTATATACATATTAGACATTTATTATTGTTTTGTTGTTTATTTTTTAGAGAGATACAGTGTGAGTGGGAGAGAGGCAGAGAAAGAGGCAGACGCAGAATCAGAAGCAGGCTCCAGGCTCTGAACTGTCAGTGTAGAGCCAGATGCAGGACTACAAGATGGTGACCTTAGCTGAAGTCCGATGCTTTAACTGAGCCACTCAGCCACCCTTATGCATATTAGATGGTTAGATTTCTTCAGGGATTTTTAGTTCTGTTCCTATTCATTGCCCATTTCTTTTCTAATTTTAAATCTTATTTATTATTGTGATAAAATATTAATAACATAAAATTTACCATCTTAATCATTTTTAAGTGTATAGTTCTATGGCATCAGGTACATTTACATTGTTTTGCAATGATCAGCATTGTCTCCAAAGCTTTCCAAACTAAACCTCCATGCCTATTAAGTAGTAACTCCCCATTCCCTGCTCTCCAGTCGCTAGCAACCACCACTTCGCTTTCTGTATGTATGAATTTGATGACTGTAGGTACCTTATATAAGTTCAATTGTATAGTATTTGCCCTTTTGTGACTGGCTTATTTTTACTTAGTATAATGTCTCCAAGGTTCATTTTTGTTGTAGCCTTTATCAGTTTTATTCCCCTTTTAAGGTTGAATAACATTTCATTGTATGTATATACTACCTTTGTTTATTCTTTCATCTGTCAGTAGACACTTGATTGCTTCCATCTTTTGGCTATTATGAAGAATAATAATTTCAATTATTGCTAGATAATCGAATTGCTAGATATGATGATAATTTGGTAATAATACCTTTTTTGAGGCACTATCTGTTTTCCATTGCAGCTATATCATTTTACATTCCCAGTAGCACTATACAAGAAAGAATTCTAATTCTCTACATCCTTACCAACACTTGTTTATTTATTTTTCCATAATAATCATCGTAATGAGTATGAGGTGGTATCTCATAATTTTGATTTACATTTCCCTGACAAGTAGTGTGGTGTTGACTGTGACTGTGGTGTTGTGTGAATATTGGTGATTTGTTTCTCTTTACTTGAGAAGTGTCTATTCAACACTTTTGCCCATTTTTCAGTTGAGTTATGAGATGAAAAAGTTCTGGAGATTATTGCATGACATTGTGAATATTTGCAACCCTATAAAACTTTATATTTAAAATCACTTAAGTGTTAGGTTATATGACATGAGTATTTTACCATAAGTTTAAAAAAAAGGAATAATAAAGATTATTAAAGTAGAAGATCTCACAAGGCATTGAGGTAGGGAACAAAGAGAAAACAAATAGCAATATGGTAGATTTTAAACTCAATTATATCAGTAATGACACTAAATATAATTGGACTATATAACCTGAGGCAAAGATTTTCAGAGACTGAATATAAAAAAAGCGTGACCCAACTATATGCTACCTACAGGAAGCACAATTTAATTTTAAAAAAAATGTATGAGAAGTAAAATAAAGGAAAAAGACATACCTAAAATTAAATACCATAAAAAGAGAAATATTAAAGATTAGAACATAAACATGATATGGAAAAGAAAAAATCAATTCAAAGTAAAAAAAAAAAAAAAGATGTAAGATGTACCACTCAGCAAAACAAAACTGGAGTTTCTATGTTAATACAAGGTAAAGTCGATTTAAGACCAAAGTGGCTCAGTTGGTTAAGTGCCCTACTTTTGGTGTAGGCTCAGGTCAGGATTTCCTAGTATGTGAGTTTAAGCCCCACATCATGCTTCTAGCTAACAGTGCAGAGCCTGCTTGGGATTCTATCTTTCCCTCTCTCTGCCCCTCCCCTACTCATGCACACTCTTTGTCTTTCTCTCTCTCAAAATAAATTAACTTAAAAAAAAAAAAAGAATGTTCGAAGGGACAGAGTGGAACGTGTCATAATGATAAAGATGATTGTTCTGTTGTGAAGACGTAGCAATCTCAGATATTTTTGCCTCTAAAAACAGAGCTTCAAAATACATTAATCAAGTATTCATGAATAGAGCTGCAAGAAAAATAGACACATTTATAACTTTGGCCATAGAACAAGTCTCAGTTAATTTAAAAGGATTCTGTGAACACAGTAGAAATACATTACACCTAAATAGAAAAATGTCTCCGGAAGATCCCTGAATATTTTAAAATTTAATAACATTTCTAAATACCACATTGGTCAAAGAAAAAAATCAAATAGAAAATTACAAATTATTTTGAACTAAATAAGAAAAAAAGTATCAATGTTTGGGATGTGGCTAAAGAAATACTCAGAGGAAAACTTACAGCACTAAAATATCTATATTAGATTTTTTTAAATGTCCCTAAATTAATGACTGACTTCTATTAGAATTTAGAAAAAGAGTAAATCAAACCCAGTATAAAGAGAAGAGAAATAATAAAGATCAGATCATCAATAAATGACAAGAAAACAGAAAAATGTTCAAAAGAATCAATGTAACCAAAAACTAATTCTTTGTGATCAATGAAATGGATATATATGAAGCCAGGTTGATATATAGAAAAAGAGAGGACAAGAATTACCATTATCAGGAATGAGAGAGGTGATGTTTTTGGAGATTCCCGCAGACATTAAAAAGGATAATAAGGAAATATTATTAGTAACTTTATAATAATATATTCTATAAGGAAGATAAAATGGACAAATTTTGAACTACACAAAGTCCCAATGCTCACACAGAAATAAATAACCTAGGTATTTCTATATCTATTAAATAATAAGAATTTATAATTAAAAATGTGCCCATAAAGTTTCTGGTCCATTTGACTTATCTGGTAAATTCCACCAAAGAGAGAAGAAATAGAGTCAATCATACTTAAAAAAAAAACTTTTTGAGTATAATTGACACACAATATTACATTAATTTCACATGTACAACATAGTGATTTGACAAGTTTATACATTATGCCATTTTCACCACAAGTGTATCTACCATCTGTCCCCATAAATCACTATTACAGTATCATTGACTATATTCCTTATGCTGTGCCTTTTATTCCCATGATTTATTCATTCTTTAACTGGAAACCTGTATCTCTCACTTCCCTTCCCCCATTTAAAAAGCAAAAAATAATCATACACAAACTTTTCAATAATAATGAATAGGAAGAAATACCTTGTGACTCATTTTATTTGCTGAATGTTAATAGCCCAACCAGACAAAAACATTACAAGAAAACTGAATGACAACTTACTTTATGAATATAACTGCAAAAATTCTAAACAAAACAATTCCAAAGCTTTTCAACAGGTTTTTGGACACATGCTTTTGTTTCTCTTGGAGAAATTCTTAGTTGTATTTTGTGGGTTGTATTGTAGGTGTATATTCAACTTATTAAGAAATTTCCAAACAAGGGTACCTGAGTGGCTCAGTTGGTTAAGCATCCGGCTTCGGCTCAGGGCATGATCTCACGGTTCGTGGGTTCGAGCCCCGAGTCGGGCTCTGTGCTGACAGCCAGCTCAGAGCCTGAAGCCTGCTTTGGATTCTGTTGTCTCCTCCTCTCTCTGACCCTCCCCTGTTCACACTCTCTCTGTCTCTCAAAAATAAATAAAAAAACATTTAAAAGTTAAAAAAAAAAGAAATTTCCAAGCAAAATGGTTTAGTTTCAAATTAACCATGAGGAGTAAAATAAATCGGAGAAAAAATCAATACATATACGGTATAATTCCATTTATATAAAATGCTAGAAAAATCCAAACTGATGCACAGTAAACAAAAGCATATTGGAGGATATGAAAAAGAGTAATAGATCATAAAGAGGTACAAAATTTGTTTTTTTTAATACATTCACTATCTCAATTGTGGTAATTATTTGACAGGTACAGATATATGTGAAAATTTATCAGTTGCACATTTTAAATATGTGAAATTTATTTTAATTCAGCTATATCTCAATAAAGTGTTAAAATGCAGTGGACAAAATGTTTGCTCTCAGAAAAACAATACAAGTGATTAAATATATAAAGCAAATATTGCAATAAATGCACAATGCAAAAATTACAAAGGATATACAATGATTTAAATTAATTTTAAAAATATGGCATGCTTCATGTGAATACTCAATATTTTTTAATTTAAATTTTTCTCTGATTCAATTTACAAATTCAAAGCAATCACACTCAGTCTTCTCTTTTTTCAGTGGTGTTGGAAGCTTGACAAATTGCTCTTTTTTTAAAAATCTTTTTTGAAATTTATTTTGAGAGAGAGACAGAGAGAGAAAGGAGAGACAGAGTATCCAAGCAGGCTCCGCACTGTCAGCACAGAGCCTGATGTGGGGGCTCAAACTCACTAACTGTGAGATGATGACCTGAGCCGAAATCCACAGTTGGACACTTAATCAACTAAGTTACCCAGGCTCTCCTATAATTGCTTTTTAAAAAATTATTCAGATGTATAAACATCTAAATGCTAAACAGACTAAAAAATAAACTTGGGCTCTTTTAATGTTTTGTTTTGGTTTTTTTTTTTTTACAATAGAATAAATAGTTCTCTTGAATGCTGCAGATATGTAAGACTGTCTGGCAGTATTCGGAAACCATCTCAGTAATGGTGTCTTCCTAGCTAGTGAGTAGTGCTCAGTAATTGTAAAGAGTTACTTGTGTGAAACTGCTGTCAAACCAGCAAGACCACATTTACGTACGCATCCATCGTTTTTAGGATTGTTGGTAATCTTGGGCATATTTTCCCCAAATAACCTTGCCCCCTTGTGTCACAAGGCCCAGCTCCCTCATGTTCACCTCAATGACAGTACCTTTGGTAATAACACCCAAAGATGTATATAGTAGGATCAGGGATTCTTTTTCACACCAAGTATTGGCAGACAAAAGGTGGCTGTCAATTCAGGATGTGTTACATGGGCCATTTTGAAACGCAAGCCCATTGGCCTAATGAATCTTTCCTATTTATGTGGTTTTCGAGTAAAGCATCTCCAACAAAGCAGACGTTAGTAACATCCTCTTCCACGCTTTCTTCTCTCTTTCCTCTTCGAATAATTTTTAATACTTCTCTTTCTCCCTGGGCACGAACTTCGGGCAAAGGGTCTTCCCATTTTCCTGCTTTCTCTCTGTTTTTGTTTAATCATATTGGAAAGTACTTTAGCTCAGGACTGTCCCTCCCTGTCCAGGAGATATGCAGGTACTGCTCCTTGTGAAGTCTTTTCATCATTCTCTTGCTGGGTGTTTCCTCTTTTCATGCATCTTGATAGTCTTTTTCATTTGTATTTTCCCAGCATGGTAGAGCTTAGCTTTCAGACCAGTCATCTTTTTTGCCTTATTTGAATGTTCCTGGGCCTCTTGACCTTCCTTCTTTCTCTTTCTCTCCTGATAATCCAAATGATAGCCGTGGCACTTCCCATGCAACTCAGTATATTTGTTTTGTGGCACGGTGACCGCATGGAGCTGCCGGGTGCAGCTGCCTAGGCGCAGAGAAGCTCTCAATTTTTGGGTCTCACAGACCAATGAGCTCACTCCATGCAACCCGCAACAGGAAAGAGTGAAAACTTGATTTCAAATTACATCTGGAAAAGAAAATTTCAAATTTTACCTGAGAGAGTTTTGAAGGAGAATACTGAAGGGAAAGCATGCCTTCTCACTTACCAAAACATATTTCACTCTACAGCAAAAAAAATCTTTAGAAACATAATTCACTCTAGAGTGATCAAAACAATATGGTATAAAAATAGAAACTAAGAGAGGCCCATATAAATATGAGAGTTCAGTATGCCATATTTAAGATGGCTTTTTAAAAAAGGGCTATTGAGATGTTGTTTTGCAGATAATGCCCAATTCTTTTTCAAAGTGGTTATACCAATTTGTGTGCATCAGTGCTCTGGTTGATACTGAACCACACAAAAATGTGATCTGTCATTGTGGTTTTAATTTTCACTTCTGAGATTACTAATCAGGTTGGGCATTTTTTATTGGTTGTTTAGATATTTTTCTATGAAGTATCAATTAAGGCTTTTCCTCAATTTTTTAATTATTCCTTGTAGCTTGTAGGCATTCTCTGTATTTTTGTTTTTATTTATTTAAAAAAAATTTTTTTAAACATTTATTAATTTTTGAGAGAGAAGCACAGAGGGTGAGTGGGGGACGGTCAGAGAGAGAGGGAGACACAGAATCTGAAGCAGGCTCCAGGCTCTGAGCAAATGGTCAACACAGAGCCTGATGTGGGGCTCGAACCCATGAACTGCGAGATTATGACCTGAGCTCAAGTTGGACGCTTAACCGACTGAGCCACCCAGGTGTCCCTGTATTTTTATTTTTAAACTGATTAATCCTTCGCCTTTTGTAAGTCTTGAAAATTATCATCTTCCAGTGTGTAATTCTCATTTCACTTTTTTTATATTAACGTTGATGGTCAGACCTCAGAAGATTTGATAGATAAATGTATTTTGTTAATCTTTTCCTTTGAAGTTTGCACTTTTGTGTTTTAACAAATTCCTACCTTTCTGAAGGTCATAAAGATACTGTCATAAAATATTGTACTTTTAATTTCTTTAATCACAGATTTAATATTATATATGGTCCTGAGGTAAGGGTCTAGTTTCGTTTTTTTTTTTGTTTTGTTTTGTTTTGTTTTTCCATAGAACTAATCCTTTGTCCTAGCATCATTTTTAAAAATTGTATTCAAATTATTTAAAGTAAAGCAAAAAACTGATATCCATTTCTCCCACCCACACCTCTGGCAAGCACTAGTCCGTTCTTTTTATCTCTGAGACTTTTTTTTTTTGATTCCACAATAAAAGCGATAACATAATATTTATCTTTCTCTGTTATTTCACATAGTGTAATACCCTCGAGATCATCCATGTTGTCACAAATGGCAAGATTTCATTCCTCCTTATGGCTAAATATTTCACTTTGTGTGTGTCTGTGTGTGTATATACCTTTATATATACAAATAAATGTGTGTGTAAATATTTCACATCCTCTTTATCCATTCGCACATCAGTGGACACTTAGGTTGTTTGCATATGTTGGCTACTGTGAATAATGTTGCAATGAATGTGGGAATGCATGGATCTTTCTGAGTTAGTGTTTCCATTTTCTTTGGGAAAATAGTAGTGAAATTCCTGGATTGGAAGGTATTCCTATTTTTAATTTTTTGGAGGAAACTTCATACTCTTTTCCAGTGTGGTTGCACCAATTTACATTCCTACCAGCTGTGCACAAATGTTCCCTTTTCTCCACGTCTGGAGCACTTAGGGCATGGAATTGAGAGTATGTAGTTTAAAGAGCTTTTAGTTTTCACTTAACAACTTTCAGTACTGTTTGGGATTTTATAATAAATACAGATTACATTAAAGAAAATCTAAATATATGCACCCACATAGACATATTAGCGGATGTTAAAAGGGTAATGTGAGGGGCACCTGGGTGGCTCAGTCAGTTGGGCGTCCGGCTTCGGCTCAGGTCGTGATCTCACAGTTTGTGGGTTCAAGCCCCTTTTCAGGTTGTGTGCTGACAGCTAGCTCAGAACCTGGAGCCTGCTTCAGATTCTGTGTCTCCCTCTCTCTCTGACCCTCCCCTGTTCAAGCTGTCTCTCTTTCTCTCTCTCTCTCAAAAATAAAAATAAAACATTAAAAAAAAGAAAAAGGGTAAGTGGACCTATACACATTGCCCTCCGAAGATTTACAAGGTACATTATTGAATGACAGAAGCAAGTCACAAAATCGTGAATGTAATTCAGTACAATGTATGAAATAAGAAACTATGTGTGCATGCATACACATGTGCATAGTATTATAATTTATTTAAACACATATAAAAATGCTGCAGGAGACAGGTGTAGAAATCCTTTGGGGAAAGTGACAAATTTTTCTTTTCTTTTGTTGGATTATTTGAAATTTTCACGCTGATTGTATTTTAGTTTTGAAAGTAAGACTGAATTGAGAAAAATAAATCAGTGGACAAAGTGTATGACTCATTACTGAATTTTGGGATAAATTGGCCTGCATTTAGAAAAGCAAGCTTAATTACTACCTCACACCATACAGAATGATAAATTCCTCTTGGAATATTCATTGAGTAGTTATGCTCTGCCAGGCACTCTGTTAGGATTTTTCTATTACTCATTAACTCTCACAACTAAAGAATGTGCACAGGTGTACATTCCGTTTTATGAGATGTGCGAAAGGTTACTGACAGCAGAGGTGAGCTTTACATACACATCCTCCTCTCTCCTCCTCCTGGCCTACATCGGTGTTGGATTGCATCTTTCTTAAACATGTAAGAAAAGTATAAAGCAGTTTGGGATGAAATATAATGCATCTGTTGATTTTAAAAAATGACCTAGGGAGAAAAATTTAAACTTCCTTAGAAAAGAAAGAAATAATGTTCATACTGTTTTTCCTCATATTGTTGCTTCACCGTTGGAGTGCAATGTATTTCAAATACTCTGGGATTCAGTGACAGAAGATTCTGATTAACATAATCTCTAAGTGGGAGATCTAAATTTGACTCTGACATTGAAGCCTTCAATCATGGTGTTATGACATGAAATCAGAATGCAAGTTCATGCAGTGTTCTGCAAATAATCCTGTAATTATATCTTGTAGGCTCTTTGAAACTATGATCGTTTTCTCGTGTGGTGACTTGTACTAGCCAGCATACCTAATTCATTTTCTTTTTTTATTATAAAAGTAACATGTGTCCATAGTTAGGTGTTTTGATAAGTATGATTATTATCAACTTCCAAAGTAGAGGGATTTACTTTTTAATATTTCTCCCACTAATTATGAATCTAGAATGGCAGGGGCCATGCCTTCTTATCATAACTTCTACAGTAGACATAAGAGTAATTTTTCAATAAATACTTTAAATAGATAAATTAAATGACACTTTTTGCTTTGTTTTCTACCCTGGATATACACCAGTCGTAACACACTCCATAGGAAATAGTTGGATTGAACCTGTAATATCTTTTTTATCTTGATGGTATTCTTTAGTCCTCTTCTTAAACAGTTAACACCAGAAACGAATCTAGTTTCTCTGCTAATGGTATAGTTAATACTTTTCTCATCAAATAATTCTGAGAATTGTGTATCCAATTAAGAGATAACAGAATGTAATGAAAACAAAACTATGAATCTAAAGATGGGATCATTTCTATAAATCTTGCCAACTAACCAGGTGACCTCAGTAGTAATAGTAATAATTGATGAGAGCCAGGTTTGTATTTTATTCACAATCTACCCAACACTAGTACACAGAGGTAAACTGGCAATTTTTTAGTGATTTAAATTAAAAACCAATTGTACCTTATATTTCCTGTACAAATGTGGATGCAGTTCTTCATCCCATACCTAAGTCACCAAAGATGTGATAGTTCTATCAGATAACCACTGAGTGAAAGTCTTTTGAAAAGAGATGAAAAGAGATGTAAGAATGTATCTAAGCAGACTGGGGCCTTTTCTAGCTACATCCTCCCCCTAGCCAAAGGGACAGCATGTCTATAGGGTACCGAAAGCTGTGCCCCAGAATGTAGGCGAATCTTCCTGTGGCTTTCATATATTGCTTTGCATTCTGAGTCCCCTGTATTCAGATCTTGTGACCTATTTTTTTAATGAAGTCTACATCTCCTTCTCCCAGGCCTTTGGATTTAAAAAGCATTTGCCTAATTCTTAGATATTGGGTATAAGTTTTGTTCCAGTCCCTTCCCTCCATCTCCCACCCCATAGAACAATTTTTCTCTGACAGCTCCCTGCCTCTTGCTCCCTTCCTCCTTATCCTGTCTTTTATTATACTTGCACCTACTCTAAGCTCCTAGCAGCCCAGCACCCCATTCTCCCACAAAATATAATAAGTTGTTACTAAACTGGGTCCCACACCAAACGTCTGAAGTGTAATATCTCAAATCTCTTTCTTAGTGAGGACACATGCAACAAAGAATGATGCTAAAGAATTCCCTTGGGCCTGCCTTCCATTGCTTATCTAGCAACTCTAGATACTCAGCTAACACACATGAAAACTTGCAGAGCATCCTGGTGTTTAAAAATGGTAACCATTCAAAGCTAACCTTAAACTTGAGCATGGACTCCAAGGGTAGGACACAAAACATGTAATGCTTTTAGAACTCCTTTTTTTCTGGCATTGTTATATCTTCACTGCTAAATGATCACCTAATTCTTGAAATGAGATATTCAGGATTCCAGTCTTCTCTCCTAGGTAGTCAAGTACCTTCTTTTAACGTTAAGATTAAAAGATGGAATTATTATTCTTCCTTAGCAAAACTTTACTATTTCACAATATATCCACTGTCCTGACTCTCAAAGCAATGATGTATGACTTTTGAGTAGCAAAGACTGACTTTGAGAGAAACATGTCATTAGGGAGAGGAAGAAAAAGCAGTGGTTATTTTCCATTTAATACCATGTTGGAGACTGATTCTTTTTTTTTTTTAATAAAACTAATAAGTAGTTTATGTCAAATTGGTTTCCATACAACACCCAGTGCTCTTCCCCATAAGTGCCCTCCTCCATCACCACCACCTCTTTTCCCCCCTCCCCCTTCCCCTTCAACTCTCAGTTCATTTTCAGCATTCAGTAGTCTCTCAAGTTTTGCGTCCCTCTCTCTCACCAACTCTCTTTCCCTCTTCCCCTCCCCCAGGTCCTCCATTAGGTTTCTCCTGTTTTCCTGTTAGACCTATGAGTGCAAACATATGGTTTCTGTCCTTCTCTGCCTGACTTATTTCGCTTAGCATGACACCCTCAAGGTCCATCCACTTTGCTACAAATGGCCATATTTCATGCTTTCTCATTGCCATGGAATACTCCATTGTATATATATACCACATCTTCTTGATCCATTCATCAGGTGTTGGACGTTTAGGCTCTTTCCATGTTTGGGCTATTGTTGACATTGCTGCTATGAACATTGGGGTACATGTGCTCCTATGCATCAGCACGTCTGTATCTCTTGGGTAAATCCCTAGCAGTGCTATTGCT
>PJEM01016796.1:0-24441 GCA_004023845.1 Helogale parvula | reverse complement strand
CCAGAGCAGAGGTGGAGGGGGCTCCATGTGAGTCCAGCCAAACCTGACTTCTGCCAGGAGGGCGGGCCGCCGCAAATACGAAACACATCTGTGAATGTTGTGTCCCAGGGGTGGCCTGGCCTCACTTGGGCCCGACTTCCGCTGCCACATGGTCTTCTAGAAACACTTCCAAGTAACCGACCCAGGAAGGGCAAACCGTCACCCTCTCAGAGCCTTTCTGTTCCCACTGTAACGGCTCCCTTGTTGAATTTAGCCATTTCCTTCAGTGTTTGTTTGTAAATTAAATGTTGGTCACTTCACCTAATGCACTGGTATCATCCTGCTTTTTTCTTCCTCTGGAAGTGATTAATTAAAAAGCAGCTGTGATAGCATCTTGGCTCAATGTCCCGAGAGGCAAATCAACAGGGTCAACGCAGCCCCTGCCCCCAGGCAGGGGAAGGGGCACAGGCTGGAAGAATGACGTATAACCACCACCATACGTGACAAGCTGAATATTTTCAGTGCCACGCGGCGGGCACGGCTGCCGTGTGGCCCGTGGTGGGGAGCAGGGAGCGCTGGCCAAGGGTGCGGGTGCTCGCCTTGCCTTTCAGAGAGCACTGCTCTAGGATACCGCAGCCTACGGTCCTTTAGAATCTGCAGAGGAAGGTGCCCCCCGTTGCTCTGCGTTATGCTTCCACACATGGCCACGACTGGACAGTGCCGGCCTTCAAAGGTCCAGGACGCTGGAAATGATTTCTGCCCAGCGAGCAGGATCCGGGGACATAAAAGCCAACAGCGGCCTCTGCGCGGGTTGGCCCGGGGCTCATCTCCGGAGACTCTGATTCCGGCTCGCCCCGACGGCTCTGTGCAGCCCTCACAGCCCTTGCGAGGTGCTCTCCTCTGGGCCCAGGCCTCCCACGTCACTTTGGAGCGTGTGCATCGTCCCGCCCTCTCCTCCCCTCCCCACACGATGTCCACGTAGAGCCTGGATTCAGACAAAGGGCCCGATGACCTCCTCCGCCCCGGCAGCACTACCAGGAGCCCCAGGGCCTCCGGCTTCAGGCACATTCTTGCTCTCCCTGAAGGCCACGCCGTACGGCCAAGGGGAAGCCAGAATCAGCAGCATCTCAGCTGGGCGGTGGGAGAGGTCTTGATCTCGCAGATTCTTCTTTGGCTCCTTGGTTTTTCTAATGCCCCTGAAGTCACATGGCGCAGGTATTTGCCCAGGGGTCCACTAGGTGTCCCCTCCTACACCCAGACACGCAATCTGTCCCTGAGCCCCACTCCCTAGGCCCCTGGAAGGAATTCTGTCTGCCTGGCATCCAGTGTCCACAGGCCGGCCGGTCAGGACACCCGGACCCAGGGCCAGCGTGCACCGCGCCCAACACAGGTGAGCACCAGACACTACTCACCAGTTCCCATCTTCTTTTCACAAGCTTGAGTCTTGTCCGGAGAATGGGCAGGATGCCTGCTCCAAGGCCAGCACAGGGGGACCTTTTTACCTTTCAGCATTTCACTCAATCTTGAAAGAGGATTTTTTTTTTTTTTTTTTTGGCAGAGTGTTGACATCAGTCCTGAATGGGGACCAGCACTTGGACGTGGACAAGCAGAAGATTCTGCAGGTGCCTCGCAGGAGAGCGTCGGCATGCTCAGGGGAGCGCGAGCGGGTGGCTTCATTATCCGGGTCTGAAAGGTGCCTCAGCACTTGGTGGGATGAGGTACTAGTCGTGTCGAAGGAATCAGGCTTCTTTGCTCAATTTCTTCAACAACAGCTCCTGCCGAGGTGTCCTTACTGACACGAGGAGTAGATAGAACCCTCCCAAGAACTTTCTCCAAGTATTCGGTCTGGTTCTGAAGTAAGAGTATTTGAAAGTATTTATACCTCACACTCCCAGAAAGAAACAGAAGAGCTCTAAGTGAGTCACATTCAAAGGGTCAAATGCTATTTTGTGGGCCATCACCCAATTTTAATTAATCGGCACAAGCTGCTGAGCTGACATTTTTCAGAAGAGACGAGGGACGTGGGAATGAGACAGAGGACACATTTAGATGGACAACGGGTTTCAGTTTAGCTAAGACCCAGAATGTCATTAGTCAACCACTCAAGAGTCTACTGCTGGCTCTGCCTGGTCACAAAATCTGACCCAGCCTGAGACTGAGCAGAGAAACCCAATTATCTCCCCGGGCTGGTGTGACGAGCATGAGGCCTGTCCGCACTCCTAACCAGCTCCCCAGCCCCAGAAGAAAAGAGTCCCGCCTATAGGCCAGCCCGTTCAAGATCCTCCGACGGCATCCATCTGCGACATTGTTAATACCGAGCCGTGGCGGACACGGGGGATCGCAGAGTCAGGCACCTGGGTGAGTCCATGTTGGCCATTTTCCAGAGGAGTCAGGACCACTAGGAGGTGTGGACTCTTAAATCAGGCGGGAAGAATCAGGCAGAATGCGGTCTCTAAAAGGCAGGACTTGTGGCCCAAAGCTGGGCTGAGGGCCACCCGGGATGTGGGAGGACGGTGGTACATAAATGCCACATGCTGTCGAGGGCTGATTCAAACCACGGTGGACACAAAACCAAGGACAGATTTTAGCTCCAAAAGTGAAAAGCAGGAAAACGCCAAACACTCTGCCAAAGGATTGATCCGTACGCTGAAAGCACTCTGGCGCTTACTGACATTGTGCAGACACAGGTCTTCAGTACGGGGTTAACATATGCCTACCGGCTGGCCAGATGCCCCCACTACAGCCACAGATCAGAACGGACCCACCTGGACAACTCAGTAGAAGTTGTTTGCTGAGCCTCACACCCAGAGTGTCTGATTCGGTGAATTTGGGACAGGACCCCTGAGAGTCTGCGTTTCTAACCAGTTCCCAAGAGGGGCGCTGCCGCTGGCCGGGGACCACACTAAGAACCACTGCCTGGCTGCTGAGTACCGAGTGAGACTCGCAAGTCAGGTGGCTCTTCGTTCCTCCCAACTCGAGTATTTCTCAGAGCATACGTGAGCGCCTACTGACTGCACGCTTACAGCGTGAGGTTACGGTAACCAGCATCCCATCCTAAAGCTTTCCAATTTCGACTCATGTTCCATGATACAAAATAAACTTGCATGACAACCTAACTACATACATGCACAGTCAGAATCAAGGTATCAGGAGACAGTATCTCCTCGTACTCCCATGTACTCGGCTCATTGCAATTTTTCCCTCTTCTGCTCCGTTGCACTCCTCTAACTCCCTTTTCAGTGGAATTCTAGCAGTGATGGGGGAGGGAGTCAAGAAAAGAAAAGTATATTATATAAAACACGGACTTGTAGCTTTTAAATTGTTTTAATATTCATTTATTTTTGTGAGAGACAGAGTGTGAATGGGAGAGGGGTAGAGAGGGTGACACAGAATCCGAAGCAGGCAAGAGCTCATGACCTGAAGCTAAGTCAGACACTTAAACCACCCAGGTGCCCCAGACTGTGGCTTTTGGATTCCAAAGGGAATTAGGAGCGTCTGGGGGGCTCAGTCGGTTGAGCATCTGACTTCTGTTCAGGTCATGATCTCACAGTTCATGGGTTCAAGCCCTGCATCGGGCTCTGTGCAGACAGCTCAGAGTCTGGAGCCTGCTTCGGATTCTGTGTCTCCCTCTCTCCCTGCCCCTCCCCTGCTCATTCTCTGTCACTCAAAAATAAATACATGTTAAAAAAAATTTAGATTCCAAAGGAAATTAATATTTAAGAAACATGCAACAACCGTTGGTATTTTTACAAATTTGTGCTTTTCAATTTGTTAGAGGCAATCCTATTAGAAATGCCAGGAATGTGAAGGCAGAAATCATTTGTCAGAGTCATTTGAGAATGCCCAACTAGCAGACTTAAAATAAAACGGATTTCTCAGTGTTGGTAAATGACAGTCCAAAATTACACATACTATGTATGGACACAGCTCATTTTTCTTTTTATCATCATGTGGCTTGGCGTCAGTGAAGACTGAGAGGCTGTGGAGCCGGTGGCTGAGGCGGGCGCCCTTTCAGGGAGGAGTCGTCCGGCTCTCCATCCACATCTGTCACTGCCCGTCCCCTTGCCAGGAACCCTGGGAAACCACTGATCCGCTCCGCCGTGCAAAACGGTTATTGATTATGTCGGTTCTTGGCTCTCAGTTGCTTCGTGGACCTCAGGAAACCTCACCTTGGAGGTGTCCTATGGTCACCTGAGAAAGAAGGGTCTCTTGTGACAGGACACACGTAGGTAACACATGACCTTCCATCGCACAGAGGAGGGGCTCAGGCAAGATGACAAGATCAGAAAGCTCCCCGTGCACACTTCGTCTCCTTGTAAATACCCTGTCGGTCTCCTCATGCAGCTCAGCTCCGACAGACAATCAATTCTGAGACACCTTTAAAGCTTCGCAGGGAGGGGGGCGCCTGGGGGGCTCAGTCGGTTGAACGTCCGACTTCGGCTCAGGTCATGGTCTCGCTCATGGGTTCAAGCCCTGCGTCAGGCTCTTTGCTGATGGCTCGGAGCCTGGAGCCTCCTTCAGATTCTGTGTCTCCCTCTCTCTCTGCCCCTCCCCTGCTCACAGTCTGTCTCTCTCTCAAAATAAATAAATGTTTAAAAAATTTTTTTAAATAAAGCTTCGCAGGGAGTAAATTCTATTAAGACTTAGGCAAAACTGAGTTTCTTGATGATGAGGAGGTCATATCTGCCTTTCATGCTTCAGACTTTCTGAATTTTTCCCATCTTTTAACTATTTTAGTAGGTCCCACCCCAGCCAATTCCTCAACCACGCATTCAAAAAACCCACTAATCTAAAAGACCCTGACGAGGACTTCACCCTGAGGTGTGACCTCCACCTGACTGCCCGAGAATCACCCAGGAGGGCTTGTAAATTACCAGTGTGTGACCCCCCCACCCCCGACCAATTAAATAAGGGTCCCTGTGGATGGGAACCGGCACCTGCATTTTCAAAAGCTCCTTTGGACACTCTACTGTGCATCCGCAGTTGAGAACCATGGCCCTGTCAACGACGCATCCTCTGCCACCAGGTGGGACACATTCCAACAGAAATGCCAAGGGACAGAGTCAGCCTGGGGCTGGGGAATGGCTTCTCCCATGGGGAGGTGACGGGAGGGGGCGTGGTGACAGCAGCGGGGACCCTTCCCTGGCATCCTCCCGTCCAGGCACGTCTGCCACCGGTGCTACTCCCTTGCACTCTGTCCATCTCTTCCTAACTCACGGTCAGGCACGCGGGGTCAGGCATGGAGCCAGGCTCTGCTTCAGCCTATGAGCTCACGACAAGACAGCAGCCCCAGGGGCCGAATGAGGGTCTGCAAGATCCGTCTGGAACACAGTGGGATTCACGCTTGTCCAGGAGACAGAGAAAAGCTGTCCTCTCCCACTTGCAAGAGGGACAGTGAATGTGGGCCACCAGGCCAGTTAGCAATTAGGGACTCTGACCTGTGAATTCAGCTCAGTCGGTGAACCCCAAGCCTAAACAGGCCATGCTCTGCTCCAATTTAACTTGAACCCCACGGTACCATGTTCTCATTTCTCCTGGCACATGAAAAGTGATTTATCTGTCCCCAGAAAGCATGACACAACAGAGTGGTCTCCCCATGGTTCTCTGTTTCTGAACTTCGACCAGAGTTACCTGCAGATCGCTCCGTGCCCTATGAATTTTATTTTTTTATTTTTTAATGTTTATTTATTTTTGAGACAGAGTACAAACAAGGGAAGGGCAGAGAGAAAACCACAGAATCAGAAGCAGGTTCCAGGCTCCGAGCTGTCAGGACAGAACACGACACCGGGCTCAAGCCCCCGAACCCCGAGATCATGACCTGAGCTGAAGTCGGATGCTCAACCGACTGAGCCCCCCAGGCGCCCCCCCCCCCCGCCATGAATGTTATGTGCTCCGCCAGATCTGTGTGTCACGGTTCTGTGCTTTCAAACTGGTGCAGGTGCTATAGTTTATTTTTGTTTTGCTTCTGTTTTCCTTTCGGGGGAGCCTGGCTGGGTGGCTTGGCAAATTCCGGAATGCTCTGGTGTGGGGCATGGCCTTCAATTCCATGTGGTTCCACAGGAGGCTGTGGGGTAACTGATCCTGAATTAATCAGTTTCCGGAAACTGGTAAGTCGAGTTACTTTCTCCTAGCCTCACGCTGTGCCAAATCAACAGGCCACTAATTTAGTCCACTTGAACAAGGCATTGGGCGTGCAAAGCCAGTGTAATTCATCGATGGAACATTCCTGTTTCTATCGTGAGTGGGGATCACACAGGCCTCTGAGTGAGGACAGCTCGCTGGGCTGAAAACACAACAGAAAGAAGCCTGTCCTGTGAGCCCGTCTGTCCTGCGGAACGGAGGAGACGCAGCTGACCTTCCACTGGGACCGAGCTCAGGGAAGGGGCAGGCGGCTCCATGAGGGCACTCCACCCCTATCCTGCTTTTCCAGAATGTTCTGGCGCAGCCCGCTGAGTGTGCAGCTGTCTCATGAGGTATGGACCATGAATTCAGGACCTGGTTTCTCTTGTGTGCCTAAATAAACTGGGAAATTCAGGACACTGGCCGGGCAGGGAGTGTCCATGATATGGGCCGCACCACTGTTTCCCCGATTGGGCAGGAGCGTGTCCTGCGCCCTGAGTGCGTCTCTGCATGTGTGCACCTGTCCTTGGAGAGGGCCAGTGAGAGGCTGAGTGTGCACAGGGGAGCCTGATCGATGTGAGCAGGCTGAACCTGTATTTACGCTCTGGATCATTCGTTTCCTTAAGGTTTAAGATCATCAACTTAGCTGAAAGTTTATACCTACAGTTAATCTGATTATCTGTATTCATTGGTTAGATTGATATTTACTGATCAGTCTTTAAGGTGCGAGAGTGACTCTGAAGCTGGGCGAGGTGCCCGGGGAGTGCACAGATCGCTCATGTCCCAGGCAAAGGGCTCAGCCTACAGCCCCGACTGCCTGCTGCCTGCTCACCAGCTGTTAGGGCGGAGCTGTGTTCTTAAAATGGGTGCGTAACCAGGGCACGGTTATGATTTTGGCTCAGGTCATGATCCCAGTGTGATGGGATCGAGCCCCGTGTCAGGCTCCTTGCTGGGTGTGGAGCCTGCTTGGGATTCTCCCTCTCTCTGTGCTCACATGCTTGTGCAAGTGTGCTCTCTCTCAAAATTAAACACACACACACACACACAGACCAGTGCATAACCACAAATTAATGACATTTAAAAATATTAAAATCAGACAGATGAAAATGGATGGTTCTTGGAAGGTAAAAGATAGCTACAACTTACAATACGCCATTAACGGACTAAATACGATCTGGTAATTTAGAGAAACTCAATGGTAAGAACACATTAGCTAAAGAAATATGCTCATAAGTTAATACGAAGGCATTTACTAAATTTAGCTAACATGCAGTTTTATTTTTTTAATGTTTTATTTATTTTTGAGAGAGAGAGAGAGAGAGAGAATCCAAAGCAGACTCCAGACTCTGAGCTGTCAGCACAGAGCTTGACGCGGGGCTCGAACCCACAAACCGTGAGATCATGACCTGAGCCAATCTGAACCAAAGTCAGATGCTCAAATGACTGGGCCACGCAGGTGCCCCAGCTAGTATGCAGTTTTAAAAAGTAGACAGTAAAAAAAACCAAAACAACAAATAGGCAAACCAATATACAGACCCCACGGTGACAGGCACATGCTGTCCCGGGGGGCACAGACAAGGACCGCTCTCCCAACCTCTCCCTCAAGACTTGCAAGCCTACCATTCAGAGGACCCGAGCTCTCAATCTGGAGGCTTCCCAGCCCCAACACTCACGCTTGTATCTCTTCATAAGTAAAGGGTTCAGTCATACAGCCATTTGCTTCAGCCCCGATCTAGAAACTTAAGGCTCCCATTTAATATGGAGTAGTTTCATAACAAACACGTTTCTTCTTAATCTAAAACATGTTCAAAAGGCTACACGGAGGCCAGAGAATCAGGTCACAGCCTCAAGAGAGGCTCAAGAGAGCGGTCACCGGGGTCAGCTTCTCAAGCCCGGCTCCATGGCAGAATGCCTGGGGAGCTCAGAAAACCACTGCTGCCTAGGGCTCCGCCAGGAACAACGTGAGAGGAGGAGGGACTCTGGCCTCAGTCTTCTGAAAGTCCCCCCCACCCCGGGAACTCTAATGTGCAGCCGAGATTGACGACCACAGCCTTGGATCAGGACCCCAGACTTCAGGTACACGGGGCCCACCCTGCATCTCCTATAAATACGCAGTGCTGACCGGCGCTCGGGGCTGGGGGCCTGGGCTCCGATCTGCACTTGGATGAGTTCCAGCTGACATTAGTGGTATTGGTTAGTGGGTCACACTGCGTGTATCCATCTGTGGCGCCTCTGACCAGCTGTCTCACCAGAATGTGCCCCGGCGCAGGGGGAGAGTGAGGCCAGCCCAGGGCATACCTGTCCCTCCCTTCTGTAAGGAGGGAGGCCATAGTATCTTCTTGGCATCAAATGCCAAATACCAAATAATTTGGAAATGACTCCCGCATTCACTTGGCACAAGTCCCAGTCCAGGAACCCCATCCTCAGGGTCCTGAGAAGTGCGTCTGGCTTCTTCCCAAAACAAACCTCAGACGCTGCTTTGAGGGCTGTGCAGCCCACGCTCTCAGATCGATGTTAATCTGGGCTTTCTGTTGGCATCAGCTCTGCCCAAAGGACCAAGCAAGGGTGATGCTGACTGAGTCTGTGTGTTTCTGAAAACTATCCCATTGCCTCCTGGGACTCTTCTCTTTCTCCTCCAGCTGCCCCCCACCAATCACAGACTGAAGACTCCGACCCCACGGACCCAATGACTCTAGATTACCACTGCCCCCCACCGAACGCAGCATTCCAGGTGCAGGATAACCACCGCAGGGTGCAGCAAGGTGGGAAACCATGGCGCAGAGGGCAGGGGCCCTAGAGAAGAACTGAGTGAGTTCAAAACCCAACCCTGCCCCTGGCACCCTCTGGAACGGGGCAGCTACCTGACCCCCTTTTAGTTTCCTCATCAATTAAGCAGGCTAATAACAGCACCTAGTTTGTAGAAATGTGTGTGGATTACACGAGTTCATGCAGGGAAGCATATGACTGAGGACGCCCCACATAATGGTCAATAAATTAGCAGAAACTTAGTAACAATTAATTGAGCAAATATTCATATTAATTAATTTGAGGCACAAAGCAAGAACATCTATTTACTGCATCATCTGCGTTGTGTCTCAAGACTGACCCATCTGGTGCATGAAGTGAGCTATGACCCCGGGTCTTTCTCTGTGAGCACAGACTCTGGGTCTCTCTGCCTGAGTGTTTTTCAAACGATGTTCTTTTTTTAAATCTACATGAAAGATTACATTTTTCATGGGTGAATTTCACCTTGTTGGTTTTGCTATCCATCCCATGCACGTGTCATCATGCAGGCAAAGCGACATGACTTGACAGGGTTTACAATGTCCTCACAAAGCAGGCGGGACGGAACTTGCGAAGTACTTGCACCTGACCCTGACCTTCTGATCCAGCCGTTCCAGGAACAGTGAGGGACAGACACACTTGCTCTGTTGTCTTCAAGGCACAGCACGATGACTCTGCTGGTTATCATTATCAACAGTAAAAACTAGATCCAGGGGCCCTTCGGTGGCTCGGTCGGTTAAGCATCCGACTCTTGATTTCGGCTCAGGTGTTGACCCCGGACTGCGGGATGGAGCCCCACTCAGCTGGCTCTGCAATGAGCAGGCTCTCTGGATGGAGCCTGCTTGAGATTCTCTCTGCCCCTCCCCCACTGATGCACGCGCGCTCTCTCTCACACATAAACCTAAATACATACCTAAATACATAAACATTAGATCCTACAATGGCAACTGTCATCCCAGCAGATAACTCTGCACAAGAGACACAACCAAAGGTTCTCAATAAGCCGACGGCCCATGGAGCGCAGCGCCTCATACACACGGACTCTTCTATCACGTACAGAAAAGCTACCGTGGCCAACGGAAGGCGGGTCCCGCCCAGGCCACCAGTGATGAAGTCCCAGCAGGGCACGTGATAATTAGACTGCTCCCTTGCTCCCTTACTGTGATTTCCAAGCCTCACACTATCACTAGTTGTTTATGTCACATAATTAAATTTTTCTGGAATACAGTCATAAATCCCATGCCGGCCACTACGGAGACCACTCACTACCCGTCAGCTAATACCAAACGAGGCAAGCGTTGTCTATGATGCTTTCGGCTTCTTAATACAGAGCTGCACCGGCTGGGAGGTCATGCAGAGACCAACTGGACAACACCAAACCGTCGCACTTTCAGAGGTCTTTCACATCGTGTGACCTGTTCGATTCAGGCCCATCCTAGGTTGGTTCTCCATTCTCATGAATCAGTTTCTAAACGATCCTCTTGTCCTCGTTTGGAACGGGTCGGGCTCATAAATAGGACTATGCCTGGGCCTGAATTTGGTGCTGTAAAAATAAGAAACTAAGGGAAGTCATTTAAGAATTTGGGTCAAAGTGCAGAGACTTGAGACATGAAGGGGGCTTGGAACTTGAGGTCTGGAGATTGTCCCACTTCCCCAAGAATCCCACAGACAAGACCCCATGAAAGCTCCCTATGCAGAGTGTTATCCAGGGCACCCAGGTAATATTTATTTATTTTTTAATGTTTTTATTTATTATTGAGACAGAGACAGTGCATGAGTGGGGGAGGGGCAGAGAGGGAGAGTGAGACACAGAATCCGAAGCAGGCTCCAGACTCTGAGCTGTCAGCACAGAGCCCAACATGGGGCTCGAACCCACAACCCATGAGATCATGCCGAGATGAAGTTGGACTTTTAACTGACTGAGCCACCAAGCGCCCCACCCAGGTAATATTTCAAAAATAAGCATAGTGGACTTATCACACTGTTCCAACTGCTAAATGGCAGCTTGCGAGCAGACCCAAGCCAGCTCCAATTCTCAAAGACACAGGAAAGAGGAGATCATCACTGGCCAAGTCCAATGAGCCAGAAAGTGTCTGATACCTTCATCTTACATCTGAAAGTCAAGCCACATTCAGAAAAGTTGTCCCCTGCGCACAGCCCTTCTGTGGCCAGCTGTCCCATCACCGCCACCTGCCCAAGGACGATGCCTCTGTCCTCTCTGCGCCTTCCGGCAGCTTTGGGAGATTCTAGGTTGAAGGTTTCCTTGATTAACCAAAATATTCAGCAGCCACAGTGCGTAAATGCCTATTGATCTGAGTCGCAATGGACTTACTCATTTGTCCCGGTGGGAAGGCAGCTCTGGGGCTGGGTCTCCTTGGGTCAGATCCAGGCTCTACCAGTTACTAGCCAGCAGTTACTACCTCTGGGTTTACCCTTTTGTAAAACCGTTTCTAAAAACAGGCGCTCACTAAATGTGACCTGCCTTTGTTAGGACCATAACCCGAGCACCTGGGTCTATGTATGAAAACATTGTGTTGATTTCAAGGAATAGTCCATGGTTGTAAGAATGGGAGGTGTAAGTGTGCAGGTAACTAAGGCCCTTGGTAATTAACTGCATGCAGGAGAAGGTATAATTTGGACTATGTTTACGGATTCTGAGTGTATACAATTATTTGGCACCACCATTCTTAGTAAAGTTTCTTTAAATTTATCCCAGCCTCCCTTCTAGAATCCCCTGGGTTTGGGGCAGTGCCTGACATCCTTTATCCCACAATTCTGTTCTTACCTATATATCAGTACTTCATGTATTTATTTATTCATGAACTCACTCATGCCCTCAACAAATAGTCCAGAAAGCTTACCACACCGGGCGTTGTGCAAGGTGCCTGGAATAATTCAGTGGAACAAACGAACAGAGAGCGACAAGGCCAGCCCTCTAGGAGATGGGGTGCTGGTGAGGGGAAAGAGTGGGTGACAGACTCAATGTCAGAGGCAGTGAGCCAGGACAGAGGGTCCTAGAGTTGGGGGAGGAGGAGGAGGGCACAGGAGTGATCCTGATTAGGTAGGGCTCCTAGCAAAGCAATATTCAAGCACGCACACACATGCACACACACGGCATTAACAGTTTACAAACTGAGATGGTTAGAAAGATATAGACACATTAAAGGGTAAAAGTCACTGAAAATTTGATCCAGTCCTAAGAGCTGTGCCAGGTCTATAGAATCCACGAGGCGCTGCAAGATCTCGGTTGCCCGTGGGCTACCTTGCCCTTCATGACGCCGGCCCAGGAGGCGGGACCCACCGAGTCAGCCAGGCTGCACACCTCGCACTATCAGTAGAGTTGAGATGATCTGCAAACACTTACTGTTTGTAGAAAAGGAAGTTAAGGGAGAAAGGGTATCAAGGTCCAGACTGATGACCAGTCACTAAAGAAGTCGAAGCCAACAACTGTTACTGAATTGTTCGGTAGAAGCCCATCGCTGAGGACAACACCGCCATTACACAGGGGCAGCAAGGAGCCCTTCAGATAAACGTGTCTTTCATAAGCTGCTTTGGTAACTCCAAGCCCTCCTGCCAGTCCTGGGGAATGAAACCCTTTCCAATCAGGTCATGAAAATCGAATAGTCCACTGCAATGCGTTGCCCCAAACAGGAATGCATTACAGAGAAAAGGAGTTTATTTTCTGCCATTTTCAAGAGAGGATATAAAAAGGCAACATTTATTGACCTTACCAAGGCCTTTGATGCAATTAACAGCAATTTGGCTGGAATAAAACTGCATGCAATTGACCTTACTTCATTAGTTTGAAAATTATTTTACAAATGGAGAGCAAAGTGCTGTAATTTAACAGATGAACTACGAGAGCTGATTAAATGAATCTTGTTTCAATTCCGACAAACCCAGGCTACTTTCTAAAGATAACGCATTAATGAAAGCCGCCCTATAAATGTTTGGTGTAAGACCAAGGAGAACTAATGTGGCTTTTAAATTTTAACTTTAGATGGATTTCTCTTTCTTTTACTTTAACCTCCTGCTTTGCGTGTTAAGGTCAGATACTCAGCGTACACTGTTCATTTAAAATATACAACGGGGATGATAAAATGCAGTACGGAATGCTTTCATTTTAACAACGATTTTTCCATCAAATAATAGGCTTGAGTGGAACTTTTGCCCAATAAACTTTTGTTTTTTTAACTCTTAAAATGTAAGGTGCTAATGTCGTTGCATCAAATTTCAACAAAATTTGCGAACCAACTTCCACCATTTTTATTCTGTTTCTAAATTATTTGTATTCTTTATTTTATGCACCCTGAATTTTACACGAACTCAACCAAAACAACCTTCAGCAAGATGTGATGTGGGGCGAAAGCATCTGCAGGACATGTGCATTTGTTATTAAGACAAGGCTAGGGGCATCAGGGTGGCTCAGTCGGGTGGGCATCCGACTTCAGCTCAGGTCATGATCTCGTGGACTGTGGGTTTGAGCCCTGTGTCAGGCTCTGTGCTGACAGCTCAGAGCCTGGAGTCTGCTTTGGATTCTGTGTCTCCCTCTCTCTCTGTCCCTGCCCTGTTCATGCTCTGTCTCTCAAAAATAAATAAATGCAAAAAAAAAAGTGTTACTAAAAAAAGAAAAAGACAAGGCTATTCTTCTGTTTTAGAAGCTGTCATTTACAAAATAACGGAAGAGCCCATGGGATTTCGAACAGTTAACATCCCAGAATTAGCTGGAAGGGTCTGACCATTGAGCAAAGCGGCCTCAGAAGTTGTCATTTGTAAAGTTACCAGGAAAGACTGAAGTTCCTTACAGAAACCAGCACCACCCAACAAATCAACCCATCGGTCGGCGCTGTTCAGCACCGTGTCACTAAGTGGCTAAGTACCATAAGGACACGGAAACAAACCAGACTGTCCTCTACCACGAGGAAAAGGAAAATCACAAAACCATCTAAAACATTCAGTTTGAAATTCAGACTAAGAAAATGCAAAGTCAGTATAAAATTAGGCTCAATTATACTTCCAGGGTGCTAATAAAAACAAATAGAAAGTGAGCAGCATAGATGTGAAATGGAAAAAAAATTTAAAAAAAACAAAAGAAAAGCATAAAAGCATGTATGTTAGCATCATGGCCCCCAAATACTTAGGAATCAACCTCATGAAAATATGCAAGTTCTCTACACAGAAAACTTTGAAATGTTATTCAGAGAAATTCAAGAGATCAATACATGGAGAGGTATATCACATTCATGGATTGAAAATTTTTATTGTTTTATTGAAATTTTTTATTAATATTTTATTTATTTTGAGAGAGACACAGCATGAGCAGGGGAGGGACAGAGAGAGGAAGACACAGAATCTGAAGCAGCTCCAGGCTCTGAGCTGTCAGCACAGAGCCCAACGTGGGACTCGAACCCACACACTGTGAGATCATGACATGAGCCGAAGTGAGACGCTCAACCAGCTGAGCCACCCAGGGGCCTCAGATTAGAAAATTTTATATTGTAAATATGTAAATTCTCATCAGTGTCTATAGACAGAATGCAACCTCAACCCCAAATCCCACCTGTGGTGTGTCTGTACGTGCACACTGTGTGATCTGGCACATCGGTTCTAAAATGTGTATGCTTTGTCAACTAGACCACTCTCTTACACCATACACAAAAATTAACTCAAAATGGCTGAAGGACCTGAATGTGAGACAGGAAACCATCAAAACCCTCAAGGAGAAAGTAGGAAAAAACCTCCTAGACCTCCACCGCAGCAATTTCCTACTCGACACATCCCCAAAGGCAAGGGAAATGAAAGCAAAACTCAACTCTTGGGACCTCATCAAGATAAAAAGCTTCTGCACTGCAAAGGAAACAATCAAGAAAACTAATAGGCAACCAAAAGAATGGGAAAAGATAGTTGCAAATGGCATATCAGATAAAGTATCTAAAATGTACAAGGAACTCACCAAACTTCACACTCACAAAACAAATAACCCAGTGAAGAAATGGGCAGAAGACATGAACAGACACTTCTCCAAAGAGGACATCCAGATGGCCTACAGACACATGAAATGATGCTCAACATCACTCATCATCAGGGAAACACAAATCAAAACCACACTGAGATACCACCTCACACCGGTCAGAGTGGCTAAAATGAACAAATCAAGAGACTATAGATGCTGGCGAGGATGTGGAGAGACGGGCACTCTCCTACACTGTTGGTGGGAATGTAAACTGGTGCAGCCGCTCTGGAAAACAGTGTGGAGGGTCCTCAAAATCTATCAGTAGAACTCCCTTATGACCCAGCAATAGCACTGCTAGGGATTTACCCAAGGGATACAGAAGTGCTGATGCATAGGAGCACGTGTACCCCAATGTTCAGAGCAGCAATGTCAACAATAGCCAAAACATGGAAAGAGCCTAAATGTCCATCACCTGATGAATGGATCAAGAAGATGTGGTGTATATATACAATGGAGTACTACATGGCAATGAGAAAGAATGAAATATGGCCATTTGTAGGATAGTGGATGGACCTCGAAGGTGTCATGCTAAGTGAAATAAGTCAGGCAAAGAAGGACAGATACCATATATTTGCACTCATTGGTCTAACAGGAGAACAGGAGAAACCTAATGGAGGACCAGGGGGAGGGGAAGAGGGAAAGAGAGTTGGGGAGAGAGAGGGACGCAAAACTTGAGAGACTACTGAATGCTGAAAATGAACTGAGGGTTGAAGGGGAGGGGGAGGGGGGAAAAGAGGTGGTGGTGATGGAGAAGCGCAAATGTGGGGAAGAGCACTGGTTGTTGTATGGAAACCAATTTGACAATAAACTATTTAAAAAAAATAAAATAAAATTTGTATGAAAATGTAAAGGGTGAAGGATAATAAATACAACCTTGGAGATGATATCTCTAGCACTTAAACTATTAGTTAATATGATGTATTCTGAAAGTATAGTAATTTAAACAGCACAATTTCAGCCTCAGGATAGACAAATAAACCAGTGGGACAGAGTTCAGAACAAGATCCACGTGTCTCTTAACTTTTAATAAGGGTGCCACAGCGCTGGTGCGGGCAGTGACGGCGTCTGCACCGCCTGGTCTGGAACAATGCAGCACCTACACAGAAGTGCAGGGACCAAGGCCCCTCCCTCACACCACACTCAGAAGCACATGCCGGATCCCTCACAGACCTCAGCATGGAAGGCACTGTATCAAAGCTCCTAGACAATAACCAAGAGAAATAGTTTCATGACCTTGAACAAAGCAAAGACTTCATTAAACAAGAACAGAAAGGAAACATTCCAGAAAACACAAAGTTTTACAAATCAGACTTCATCAAAATTTTAAAATCCCTGTTCTTCAAAAGACACTTGTGAAAAACACTGTGAAGACCAGGAGGAAACCTGCAGTCACATGGCTCATGGCTCACGGCGTGAATGTATAAACGACTTTTACAAATGAGCAGGCGGGAGGCAGCGTCACAGGACCCAGTGCAATAAGTATCAGCAGGGGCACCTGGGGGGCTTGGTCAGTTGGGCGGCCGACTTCGGCTCAGTCATGATCTCACTGTTCATGAGTTCGAGGCCCGTGTCAAGCTCTGGGCTGACAGCTAGAAGCCTGGAGCTGCTTTGGATTCTGCGTCTCCCTCTCTCTCTGACCTCCTCCGCCCATGCTCTGTTTCTGTCTCTCAAAAATAATGTTTAAAAAAATTATTTAAATAAAATAAAATATCGACAAAAAAATGTGCATAGGTACGTAGGAAAGAAGGAATCCCAGAGACCACAGGTGCCTGAAGAGCGGCTGGAGCATATGAGCCATCAGAGAAATGGAAATGGAGATGATGATGAGGTCCCATCACACGTGCACCAGAATGTCAAAAATAACCGCAGTCACAGGGACCACGCGGCCTGAACCACGCCAAGCCTTGGTGAGGAGTGGATGTGAGGAAAATGGTGTTCCCGCACGGCGACTGGGAGCATAAGCTGGAGTGAGTGCTTTGGAAATCTCTGGAAGCTTTGTTCCCATAGCCTGCAAACCCATGCATGGGTGGTTCAGTGGTAGAATTCTCGCCTGCCATAGCCTGCAAACCTCAGCATAGACGCGTGTGTGCGTACACGGAAACCACCAGGAGGACGCTGGCCGCGGAGCAGGGGAACCGGACCTGGACCCAATGGCCCGTCCACCAACCGCACGTCCATCGGCGGAGCCGGGTGCTTCACAGAAACGCGAGCATGGGCCCTGGCACACCGAAGAGGGCTCTCTCCAGCCTGACTCTGAGCAAATGAAATTTGACACAAAGATTGTGCATCTCGTGATTTCATTTATATAAAGTTCAAAAGCAAGCCAAACCAAATGGATGGTGAAGGATGTCAGAACGGTGATGGCCTCCGGGAGAAGAGGCGCATGGTGTGGGCCTGGTTAGGAGGACCGGCGGGTGGGGCGGGAAGGGGTGGGGGAGGCCGGCGGGAGGGCTCCGGCGCAGGTGCAGCGGGCGGACGGGCCGCTGAGTGGGGCTCCCAGGTGGCTGGAGTGATGGCCCTGTGCACAGAAAACACCGGGGGGGGGGGGGGCTCCCGTCACGTGACCACCCCGTACACATTGCCCGTTACCGTACGAGGCTCCATGGAAACGAGAAGGAAGGGGCTGGGAAGACGTCTTCTTGGGCGCCAAGGCCGTCAGCACCTGCACAGGCAGGCCGTGCAGGGGTGGGGTGCGCTCGAGTGGCCGAGGCCACGGCGTCCACGCTGTGAATGTGACGCGCTTTATTTCCTCCCATTTTATTGATTCCATGGAGCCGGGACAGGTGCATGGAGACACATGGGCTCAGGCCCACTTATTGCTTTGAGTCCCCTGCACTCCCCGCGGTGCTCGACCCACATCGAAGGCTTAATAAACCCATGATGAGGGGAAGATCCCCTCCCCCGTGGACCACACTGCAAGTCCTGCTTGGGCACCAAAGGAAGGACGGGGTGGGCCAGCACGCCGAACAATGAACCTTCCCTTTCCAAAAAGGGATTTTCTTTGCAAAGGCCTTGCAACAATAGCGTATTATGTTTGTTCTGGGAACCGGAGATTTGCCTGTCATTTCCACATACAGCTCACAGCCCTCCGGCTTAATTGTAACTGCAGGCTTCCTGCCCCTAAATCAGCGTTAGTGTCACCGCTGTCTTGTGATCGCACAAGGCCCATTGTCTGTGTGCGGCATGGATGCATCTTCTGTTTGGCTGCTGTTCAATTTGAACAGGTCACAAGTCCGCCGTGTTCCGTCTTTTCCATTAGAGACCCTGTAATCGGACCCGGCGTTGTTGATCAAAAGGCCTGTCCATCTGACGGAAGAAACACACAGGAAGAAAACGCCAAACTCCCCCCCACCATCACTCAGCTGTCACGGAGAATTCCCTGATCCGATTAGAGTAATGGGCCGGCTGCTCGATGCCGGAGACAAGCTCGGTGTCCGGCCTCTCGTGGGCCTCCGCGTCTTCCCCGGGGTCATCATTCCGGCTCTCGACACACTGGGTGCATCCACGTGCACACAGGCGCAGCTCTCCGTCTGCATTGGTCCGGAAATCCGGCACAAGTCCTGGCGAACTCTCGTTACAAGGAAACAGATGCAGTTGAACCAGGAGGAGAAAGGGAACCGTCCTAAAACGTCCACTGAATTCAGTAGAAGACAACTCCCGGCGTGTCCTTGACCGGCCCTTCTCTAAATCACCTCGGGGTCCTGTGAGAACGCAGGTCCTGCCTCAGCAAGTTGGGTGGGGGTGGGGAGCTGAGAGTCGGCCCGTCTGAGGCCTGCAGGGGCTGCCGGTCCAGGGCCGCAGGGAGCTCGGCTGGGCGCTTCCTCGGGTCTCACATTGTTGGTGATCATTTGTAGATTTTATTTTTCTTTAATTTTTTAAGTTTATTTACTTATTTTGAGAGAGGAACAGAGAGAGCGAGAGGGGGAGAGGCAGAGAGATTGAATCCTAAGCAGGCTCTACACTGTCAGCACAGAGCCCGATGTGGGGCTCGAACTCACCAACTGCAAGTTCATGCCCTGAGCCGAAACCAAGAGCTGGATGCTAGCCTACTGAGCTACCCAGGCGCCCCTCATAGATTTTTGTTTCTAAGGAAGAAATTAGTGAATGCCAGAAGGAGGCTGGTCAGCCCTCTGGTTCTTTAAACAAAGACAAATAAACAAAAGTGCTTCTTACTGTTCAGCCCCTAAATCAGCCCTCAGAGCAGAGGACAGCTGTTCTCTCTGTTTGGTTTTTCCCCACTTGGTTCTGGGGGGTCAGACTGGGGAGGCAGCTCTAGGAGTGGGGCCCAGAACTGTGGACGGGGAGCCCAGAGCACTGGTGCTGGCCTGGAGAGCCCCAGATGGGGCACCTGCCGGAGCCCAGCCCTGCTCTCAGGGCAGACGGCGCCCAGCCGGAGCAAAGGCTGTGCCCCTGCAGCTGAGCAAACCCAGGCTCCACGGTCACAACCGGGTTCAGATCCAAGGCTGCCGCCTAACATCTGTGTGGGCACACGCCCCTTCCTATTTCAGTCCCGCTCGGAGCAGGGGGCTGCTCATGGAAATTCACCCCCAGAGGCTAATAAACAGGACGGGTCTGGAGGCCCAGAGAAGGCTGCCATGGGCCCCACTTCTCTGTGGAAAGGCTTGCTGATAACTTTAATTCTCCATCTGCAAGTGCAGGGTCAGAGCCTAAAAGTAGGCATTCCCAGTCCTCAGGAAAGGAGGTGAGAGAAGGGGTGAGGGAAGGAGGTGAGGGGAGCAGGTGAGGAAAGGGGGCGTGGGGAACAGGTGTGAGGAGGGAAGGTGGGGGTGACCAGGGAGCGTGAGGTCCCACCTCCTGCCTCAGAGTCAGGCACAGTCAGGTGGTTGCGGGGTGCCCCTGCCCAGGCCTGGAGCCCCGAACTGTGGAGCACGGACCCCGATGACCGGGGAAGCCTGCCGTCCGCTCCCAGGGCCGAGGCGGGTGGTCCGTCCCAGGGCTCACCCACCTGGCTGCCTGCCAGGCCCCCTGTCCACCTTCGGGCAGGGAGGGTGCCTCTCTCCCCGCCGCGACCTCAGCACCACAGTTTACTCAAAGTCACCAATGCCTGCTGGCCGAGGGGATCTGAACACAGCTCTTGCTAGTTTCCCAACTCACAGGGCTGTGCATGCAAAAAGTCCCTAAAAAATCCTTAAACCTTATTTTTATTTTACTCAACGTAGAGAACAAATGGCCAACATTCTAATTCCGACCTTTGCCAATATGCGCACTTTTCGGCCCTTGAGCTTCGAGAGGGAGGACCTTTGCAGGGGCTCTGGGAGCATCAGAGCCGCAGAAGGTACAGCTCGGACGAGCACGCTGACTCCGGAGCCGGCTGGACGTCACACATGCTGAACATATTGCGAGCAGTTTATTATTTCCTAACAACCGTATCTTTCGCACCCATCTGCAGAGACGGCCCACAACCACAGTCCCACGTTCACGGTGACACGGGGAGCCCACAGCACGGCGCACCAAGCCCGTGTTGAGGCAGCCGCGTCTGTGAATTGAGTGTTTGCGGCTCGACCGGAAACTTCAGCATCTACTTGATGTCACAGTCGTCCTCCTCCTGGTGGGCTGGGTCTCAGGGCACGTGTCCCAAGACGCTTCCGTGGACCTGCTCCAAGATGGCACCCTCCCTCCTCTCCCAGCTTAGAAGGTGGTAATTAACCAGGCGTGCACTCCTGCACTGGGCTGAACACCTGGATCAACACACCCGCGACACGCCGGCCCCTAACTGTCACTCACTAACAGTGACATTTCTCTATAGCGCTGGAAAGTACAGTGCAGAGCAGGCCACCTGCACGGCCAATGGTGGCGTGGTTAGGAATCGCATCTGTTCACTTATTAGGACCCCTTGAACTTGGGTGATCTTAGCCCATCCAGTCAAGGGGTGAAATCAGCCGGAGGACGGGACACGCAGGCTGGCTCACTGCCGGAGGACAGCACGGGCAGCGGGCAAAGGAATGCTTCCGGAAGCGGCCACGGAAGCTGTAACACATCGTTAAGGATATTGCCTCTTACGATCCCGCTCCGCGAGTTTTAGAAATGTCGTCAGAAGTCATTATTTTGGAGGGCTTCCTATTACTCCAGACGATTCTGCAAAGGCAGGCAGGGTAACGAAATACAGTGACCGGTCACACCATCTTCGCGGGCCAAAGGCGCTCCGTGTGTCTCTTTCATCTGCCACAACCCGTGAGTCTAAGACGATAGTTTATTTGCTCTGGGTTTGTTTCAATGACATCGTCCTTTAAATAACTGGCTGTTTCACGGCTTACATTCTGCCTTAATCATGCAGGAGGTTCGGTGAGAATGAAAAAGAATACTGAAACCTCAGGCCTATGAAGTCGAGCTTCAAATTTAATTAAAACTTTCATTCTTTATAGACTTTGATTAAAACCTGCAATGCCTTTTAAAACCAATATTTTAGACCAATTACGTAGAGCCGTACCGCCAAACTGTTGGTCGGTCTGCCGTGTTAAGTGAGGAAAACGTCTGTGTTTCAAGAACAGTGTCCTACGCCTTTCACGTCACTGAACACAGGCGTCTTACTTTTGGCATCTCTTAAGGGCAGAGGATTTGAGGACATCCCGTACGCCTGTTTAAGTGGCATCTTCCGGGAGGAGACGGAGGCATCAGGACATGGGGGTGAGGACTGGGGGGCCGGGCTGTCCTGGGCCCTCCTCTGCCTTCCCCTGCGTTTGCTGCTAGTTCTCCAAACCCCAGAAGGCAACATCTCTTTAGGGTCTGAACCCACAGCTGGTGATGGAAAGGCTTTCAAAGGAGCCTCTAAGTTCATCCCAAACTGTCTGCCTCAGGGGCCTTAGTTGCCAGGGTGGGGGGTGGGTCCCTTGCAAATTGGCACCTCTCCCAGTGGATTAAAGGATGCCCCCGGGCAAGAGAAACAGAAAACTAGTCGTAAACACTCCATGAACACCGCATCTCCATCTCCGAGTTAGCAGGCTCTCCCCTCTATTAGGCTCATAATCCGCGAACACCTGTTACCATTGTTAGTAAAATACCCATTCTTCCCATGTTGTTCTCAGTTTGGCAACATCTGAATGGGACAAAATAAAAATGGTAATTTATTTCCAGCAATGTTCATGTAGAAGAGATGGGCATATTTATGTGTATACAGACTAAACACCAAAACACTAATTAAGTAAACTTGGTTTTCCCTCTAATCAGACTTCCAGGTAATTAGCTGTCAGCTAAGATAAATTACAGTTTATTCCATTTTTATATCATGCTTTGGTCAAATAAAGATTATGCTTTAATGGCCAGATTTAGTTGCTAATTTTTCATGCATATGAAAGGATTTGTAAACACGAGCACTGAAATCTTTTAATGTTCTGAAAACTAATTTCTGCCTGAAACACCGCTCTTTAAACAAACAGTTGTATCCAAGGCTAGGGATTATCTGTCTGGCCGTTTTCGTTTAATACTCGACCACTCAGATTTCCGACAGCCACGGATCAAAAGTCGACAGCCTGTGAATGCGCACTCAACCCAGGCCAAGAAGCACCGCGCTAGCCCTGGAGCACGTCCTCTGAACTCCGGCTGAAACCAGAGAAATGATCCAAACGCACCGCGTTTGGTCAAAGTAAGAATCTGACATTGAGCACAGTCTGTGTGGTTTGGACAAAGGATGCTGTGATAGTCCTCACTGAGGTCAGTCACTTCAGTATTTAAGGGGCCACTGCTCAAGTGTCTCCCCAAAGAACGTCTGTTTGTTGTTTTGCATTAAAATAAATGACCCCTGAGGCAAGGTGATGCATTTATAGCCTGGATAGAGACTTCCCAGCAAAGCTGGACGTGAACTCAGGGCTCTGAGTGATATGATTAATGACGTGGTGGCTGGGCCCTAATGCTTCCCAGGGTCCCTCGGGACACAAGACATTTCTACTCAGAAGTGTGAGAGAAGAAACACCCACAAGGAGGTACGAGATGTTGGGGAGTCTCTGCCCCAGGTGGGCTTTCCTTTATCCTGGGGATCTGAGCCACTCTGGGGACAGAGCGAGGCTCACTTCGTTGGAGTGAGTCTCACTCCTGGGAAATGCAGAGGAGTTGGTAAATAGGCATATGGATTCTCAGCCAGGGTGAATTTTCCAGAGTTTGGGGGAGGGGAGAGGAAGGCTTCGTGCCTCTCTGAGAGGACAACGTGGTGAGACTGTAACGCACAGAAGCAGCCTCCCCATTCCCAGATCACACTATCTCTGTTTCAATTACAAACTTCATCTCTGGCAACTCAGAAATTCCTCAGGACACTGAGAAGGTATTTCGCATGAGAAGAAATGAGGTAAAGAGACTCCCTCTAGCAACCAGGATGTCTTTCCTCCCTCAGCAGTTCGGACACGGAAGGAAAAGGAGACGGGCAGGACACACGGACCCCCTGACTTAGGGCCCACAAGGGGGAGCTTGTCCAGGAGCTTGGCTGGTGGAGGCTCCCAGGGACGCAAACCGTGCAGCCCACACGGGAAGGCAAGTGCAGCAGGGTTCCGTGGGGCAGAGGTAGGAATAGCTGACCCCAAGCAGTTTGGGAAACGGAGATAACTCTCAGGAAGAACGCGCTGGGGTCTGACCTGTGTCCCTTACCTGAATACCACCTGGGACAGCAGGGAGCAGGGCTCAGGGTGAGCCTTCCACTTACAGGAAGTGAACCCGGGGCACCCACAGGAAGTGAACCCGGGGCACCCATAGGAAGTGAACCCGGGGCACTCACAAACTCCGTGCATCACTGAGAGGCGGCAGCTAACAGGTGGGGGGTGCACACTGGGTGAGCCGGAGGACAGACCATCAGGGTGCAGGGAGTCACCCTAACACACAGGACGGGGGTTCAGGGAGCAGGGAAGACGGGACCAAGGTCAGAGCCGCGTCCCTCCTATCTGCCTTCCTGTCAGTCTTATCTCCTCCGGGGATGTCATGATTCTTTTAAAAGGACATTGGAAAAGGGAAGCACGGTCATTTATTTCCCAAACCTTTTCCCGCAGGGGACAGGTCCACTGACATGCAAGATAACAGCCCTACACACACCAGGTGTGGCTTTGGACTTGGAACCCAGTTAGAGGGCTGGCTGAGGCGCTCGTGGCCTTGGCACCAGGCAGGAAGGCGCCTGTGCACCTCTGAAGGTGCCGCGGGATGAGGCACGTGCGCTTGGACGCAGCAGCCTGTTTGGAGCTTGGATCCACTACTTCCTAGCTACACATCCTGGGGATGGGCACGCTGAGCCCGGGGTCGTCACGAGTCCCACGGCACGCCACCAAGTGCACGGCGCCCTCGCGCTCACACCCCACGACGCACGAGGTCGTGCGCTCAGGCAACAGGAAGCCTTACTCCCTTCCACTTTTCGGGGCATTCAAACCTGCGTCATTCTAGACCTTTAGGTTCCTTTGGCTCCAATGCCAACCGACCTGAAGTCCCTTTCAGCAAAGCTGAGCAATCTGGTAGTGCCTCATCACACACTGCACATCAACACCGGCCGCTAGATGCCCTCTGCCTCACCTTCGTTCCTTTTTTTTTTAATGTTTATTTATTTATTTTTATTTTTT
>PJEM01016795.1:0-24444 GCA_004023845.1 Helogale parvula | reverse complement strand
TGAAATTAGGTGATTAACTAATTGGTACTTAACCTGTTAATTTCTGTATAAGTCTAATTACATGAAATAGAAGTGGGGGTTTTGATTTTTTACTTTGCTTTTCTGTTTGGAGTGTCATTGTAACTACTGTATTGTAAATGATGGAAAATAATTGCATATGTTAAAAAAATAAATAGTGTTATATTAAAAATAAAAAAAATTAAAAAAAATAAATAAAAAATAAAAATGTTAAAAAAAAAAAAAGAAAGAAACAGATAAATTTTTAGAAACATACAGCCTACCAGTACTGAATCATGAAGAGACAGAAAATCTGAATAGGCCAATACTAGAAAGGAAATGGAGGCAGTAATCAAAATCCACTCAACAAACAAAAGTTCAGGACCAGATGGTGTCATTGGTAAATTCTACCAAACACTTAAAGAATTAATACTCATCCTTCTCAAGCTCTTCCAAAAAATAGAAGAGGAAGGAACACTTCCAAATTCATTTTAATAGGTCAGCATTATCCATATATAAAAGCCAGATGAGAACACTACAATAAATGAATATTACAGGCTATTATCTCTGGTAATTGTAGATGAAGAAATCCTCAATGAAATGTTAGCAAACCAAATTAAAAAATGCATTAAAAGGATTATACAGTGTGATCAAGTGGGATTTATTCTATGGGAGCAATGATGGTTCCATGTCCACAAATTAATATACACCACTTCTAAAATGGATAAAACTCACGGTCATTTAAAAAATATTTATGTTAGAGAGAGAGTGTGTGAGCTGGGGAGGGGCTGAGAGAGAGAGAGAGAGAGAGAATCCAAAGCAGATTCCAGACACAGCCTTATGAGGGCCCGAACTCACAAACTGAGACCATGACCTGAGTTGAAGTCAAACACTTAAGTGACTGAGTCACCCAGCTGCCCCACTTTTAAGTTTATTTATTTTGAGAGAGAGAAAGCATGTGAGGGGCAGAGAGAGAATCCCAAGCAGGCTTCATGCTAATAGTGCAGAGCCCAAGGCAGGGCTTGAACCCATGAACTGCTAGACCATGACCTGAACCGAGATAAAGAGTTGGCTGCTTAACTGACTGAGCCACCCAGGAGCCCCTATTCTGACCATTTCAACAGATGCAGAAATATAATTTAATAAAATTCAACATCTTTTCAACGAACTGGTTATAGAGGAGAGGTGCCTCAATATAACAAGGTTCATATATAGCAAGCTTGCAGTTAACCTTACACTCAATAGTAAAAAGCTGAACCTTTCCTTTAAGATTGGGAGCAAGACAAGGGCAATCACTCTTGCTGCTTTTATTCAACATAGTATTGGAATTTGTAGGCGGAACAATTAGTCAAGAAAAAGAAATAAAATAATCCAAATTGAAAAGGAACAATGAAATAGTCTTTTTTTTTTTTGATGATGTATATAGGAAACCTAAAGACCCTACTCTGATATTATTAGAAGTAATAAACGAATTGAGTAAAGTTGCATGATACAAAATCTAAATACAAAAATTAATTGCTTTTCTGTATACTAACAACAAATTATCAGAGATAGTCCCAGTTTCACATGGGGCTTTTGACTACTGTCTCCCTTCCAAGATACTTTTATCTTCCTGACCATTTTATTCCTGTATATATTTTGCTTTTATTGCATGTGCTGAGAAATTTGTTATTGTTTTGATTACTAGAGTATGATTTTTTCAGTTCATTCTTCTATATCCTCAACGCATAGTATTGTTTGATACATAGGGAGCACTTAGTAAATGAAGTACTTGTGTCAAAAGGGGTGATTGACTAAAAAAATAGCAAGGGATAGAAGGGCTAGAGGTCATAATTAGAGTGTAGAATAAGAACAGTTGGGAGTTAAGAGCATAACAGGTGGAAGGGGGGAGTTTGTCTTCAACAAAGTGAAATAAAAAAAATAGTAAGGTCGAAGATGTGGTGGTGCAGGCAGATGATTAAAGAGATGGGGAAGGTTATCACAGTTGTATTGGCCGAAGAGCTGTGCTGGGAGTGTTTACCTAGGAAGGTATAGTACATGAAGATGGAGTAGAAGACTGAATCACCATGATAAAAATAATAGAAAAAAGACTGTCTTGCCAGATAGTACATAATAGTGGAGATAAGATGGTCTGAGTGATTGGTATAGAATTTCAGTGAGATTCAGTTGCCAAGAATTGGTATTGGATCAATACCTGGTTCTAGGCAGGGGGAAATAAGGGGAGTGCAAACACGTTTTCTTTGCCCCATGAGGTCCATAGGAAAATGGGAGAAGGAAAGATATTCACTGGAAAAGTTTCTTTTAATGGTAAAATACAGTAAATATCAGTACAGGTGAAAAACTAAAAAATACAGAGAAGCCAAAAGAAAAATCTAAAATTACATAAAACCTGGTCTACCGTTAGAGAACCCAAATGTTTTTAACTGGATTTTTTTTCTAGTATAAATATATACCTTAAAAAGACTTTTGTTTAATATTGAGCAAAAGTTATATTGTACTGTACATCCTGGTCTTGATTTTTTTACTCATGATTGATTTGTATGCACAGAATTTGAGTTCAGATACAGGTGTGTGTGTGTGTGTGTGTGTGTGTGTGTGTATACATACAGATATATATATCTGATGGAGAGATTATGAGGATACTTAATATCACCTGTGTTTCTGATAGCTCCCCAATTTCTCGTTCTAATGTCTTGTGATTCCTGGATCCATTGCAGCCATTTTTCTTTAAATGACACCCCTATTTTAATATGTGTCACAATTTTTGCTTAAGTTAGCCCAAGTAATTTTTTATTCTTTCTTTTTATAATGTCTGTCAATCAGTGGTGTATAGTGTGTAATATTTTACCTCTATTTTACAAGATTATTACTCTTTTTAATCTTTACTAAAATGACAGGTGGAAAAATCCTTATTTAAAATTGTGTTGGGGCGTCTGGGTGGGTCAGTTAGTTGAGTGTCTGACTCTTGATTTGGCTCAGGTCGTGATCCCAGGGTCATGGGCTCTGTATTCAGGGCTCTGTACTGAATGTGGAGCTTGGATAGGATTTGGTTAGGATTCTCTTTCTCCCTCTGCCCATCTCTGCTCGCTCGCTTGCTCTCTCTCCATCTGGAGATACATACACACACACACACACACACACACACACACACACACTGTTTCTTCCATTATAAACACATTTTGAACCAAATATTTTCCATTTGTCTTGGTCATATAGTATTTATTTAATTCATTTTGTAATAGTTTTGCATAGTCCTGATATTAAAATTTCCTATTTATTGTTCATCTGTAGAGGTCTGTTTTTTGCCTAAGAGAAATTATGGGTGTACTCTCTTTAGCTTGACTTCCTACTCTATTTTAACTTAGCACTTTCCTAATTGCTCCCTTAGAATTTGAACTGGATTTGGGCTGAAGGCCTGGAAACATATGGCTTATAATCTTTGTTCTGGCCTTCAGCCAATTGGTAGTAAAGGGAAAATGATCTGTCAACTGGTGTCTAATGCTTGAGTATGTTGAATCCACATCCCCTGAGCATACATCATTTCTGGAGGTGCTTTCTCTGAATGTTGAGTCTGCCTCTGCATCCAGAGAAGCAGGTTACCCAGGAAGAGCAGGAACCAATGTGAAGCTGTGTGGCCCATGGATATTTTATTTGGTGGCATCACAGTGCTTTCTGCTCAGGGGTTACTTTCCATATATTTCATTCTTAAGGTATTGTTTCTCTATACTGAAGGAACACCCTTTTTAGTAATTTAATGATGAAGAGAAGAGAGGGAGGTCGCAACAGAAAAAAGTATTTGGGAGGGGGGGACGTGCACAGATGAGGTGATTTTCAATCATTTAAGGAAAAATCTAAGGCAAATGAATCCATAGAGAAGCTGAAATGTAAGTTAGTCAAGGCCAAAGATCTTTGTTTGTTCACTTATCCATCTTTGTGCCTGGCACACAGTATATGCTCAATCAATATTTGCTCAATGAAGGATTGAAGACAGACGAGATAAAATGAGATCCTGAAGTAGAAAATAAGTGATAGAATTAAGGTGATCTCCTTCCTTTCAGGTGGGAGACAAGAAATAAGAAATAGCACATATAGATAGATTTGGAGGTAAAGGAGAGAGAAATTATGCCTGTGATATCTATATTCTGTTTTTTGAGAAGTGGAATTATAGACATAACAGAAATCTGGGACTATTTCAGGTTATCTGCTTTGTGAGGATAAAATGAGACTGTGGAGGTGCCTGGGTGGCTCACTCGGTTAAGTGTCTGACTATTGATTTAAGCTTAGGTCATGATCTCAAGGTCATGGGATCAAGCCCTGCATCGGACTCTGTGCTGACAGTGTGGAGCCTGCTTAGGATTCTCTTTCTCTCTCTCTCTCTTTCTCTCTCTGCCCCTCACCTGTTCATGCATGTGCTCTCTCACAATATAAATAAACTTAAAAAAAAGATAGATTAAAAAACAAAACAAAACAAATGAGACCATGTATTTGGGAATGTTTTGAAGAGGATTAAGGGTTCCAAATATCTTTATCCTTATAAATCTCATTAAAAAGTAGGATGAGAACTGACATTCTCATAGTTTCTACAAATGAAGTCACTAAATTGTATTTTATAGATAAGTAAAATTTTAATAAACAAAGATCAGCATTGCTGTGCCATTTATTAAGCTCCTAAATTCTGAAGCCCTTCTGTACTCTGCTTTGTGATGTTGGGGCTTGGACTCTGTACACTCCATATCTGCTGTCACTTGCTCCCTGTCCGGCTCTGCCAGTAGGTGGCATTAGAGGGGGAAGGGGAGACTGAAGGAGAGAGAAGGGACTTGCCCCATCCTGTAGGCTTCTCATTTTCTTCCTTTCTTTCTGATCTTGTGAGCATTAGTCCAGTGACACTTCACCAGGCAGCTGCGGTTCTCTTCTACAGTGTTAGCTGAGAGGGTTTAAGGGCTTTCCAACACTAGTCACCTCTCTAGCCCCCAACGTAAGCCCCAGGCAAGCAACTCCCCTCCTCAGAAGTTCAGAGTCTCCCGAAGCCCCTCTTCTCCATTTCTAAATTTTAATAACCACTTTCCTTGTTTCCCTAACGCTGTACGGGTGGTGCTAGCTGCTTCCTGAAGTTGCTATTTCTGTGATATCTTTGAGTTCTTTTTTTACTCTTCCAGTTGCCAGTTCTTTATTTTAAAATCACTGTTTAAATAACTGGTGTGATTTCTGCCGCCTGACTATACTCAAACTGATAAAATTGTCTTATAGATTTTTAAAGTTGTGAACAATTTAGGGTTATGTCTTTTTTGTTTGTTTGTTTGTTTTTAGTTTTTGTTTTCTTAGGCTTCACTCCCAGTGCAGAGCGCAATATGGTGCTTGAACTCATGATTCTAAGATAAAGACCTGAGCTGAGATCATGAGTCAGATGCTTAACCAACTGGGCCACCCAGGTATAACCCTATATAAGGTTATAGCTTTATTATATGTAACATGCATTTATTATATAATGTTATTTAGTGTATAATGTTTTTCTGAAAAATTAATTATAAATATTGTAGACAGAAATGAAAATTAAATAAGTTTAATTTTATGAGAAACTTGCTACATTGCTCTTATTTTTTCCATTTTACTGCAGACTGATGAATATTTCATCAGAGCCTCACTAGCCTGTGGACAGCCATGTGGGAACCACCTTCTTAGTACAAAGGATTAGATTTTAAGTTAAAATGTTTCACTTTGGCCCAGACTCACAAGTTTAGGTGATATAATTGACATTTCTGAGCTCCAAATAAAACCAGATTAAGTTCTAAATTTACTTTTGAAAGATTGGATATAAATGCTCATCATAAAAATTCGGTTTGAGGTGGTTAATTTGAAAATCTCTAAGATCAGCATTGCTCCTTTGGTATCTTTCATCCCTACAGAACTCTAAGATAAAAATCTTCACTTTGGTCTCATTAATGTACTTTCTCCCTGTATGAAGTTAAAGATACATAAGTTATTACATGTACAATACTTATGGGAAGCTCTGAATTGTGACTCCTTCTTGGGATTGAACCTGTGCTGGGGATTCTGTGCTATGAAATCAAAATCAGTTCTTGGCCAAGGCTGTCACTCTTTAGTCCACCTCTATTTATCAATTGATTGATTGAAAGAATGTAAGATTGAGTAAAATAATGAATTAAAAAATCTATCCCAATCTTTTCATTCTACTTGCTTAACTCCTCTCAGAGCACAACCCAGTTTATTTCCATTTTCCACACTCACATGTTCTTTTCCTGTTTCCTCTCACCACACATCTTAGTGATCTAGAGTGTTTTATCTTCTGTATTCTGTATCGGTAAAAATTTTGCTTTTGTCCTTACACTTCCAAAATTACAATATTTAACTCATAAAGGCTAAATTATAATTTCAAGGGTTGATCTAGTCTGTTTGTAGTTTCACAATAACCTAATTTATTGGACTGGGTTTATTGTTTTGATTATTACCAACATTTAAATTTATATGAACGTGGTAATGGTGAGAGAGCCAGTAGTGATTTTATTTTTTCTTTATAAGTTTTATTATTATTAGTTATTATTATTTTGTTTCTTTATTTGTTTTTTGAGGGAGAGACAGAGAATCCCAAGCAGGTCATACACTGCTAGCTTCTAGCACAGAGTTCAATGCCAGACACGAACTCATGAACTGTGAGATCATGACTGAGCTGAGATCTAGAGTCAGATGCTTAGCCAACTGAGCCACCCAGGTGCCTTTATTTTATTTTATTTTTTTATTTTATAGAGGACTTCTTTTCTGGCTAGGTAAGAAGACTTCATTGATCACACAATTATTTTGATGAAGGTAGATTTAAGTATAGGGGAATAAAGTGGTCCTAAAATCTATTTAAGCCAAACTATTTCAAATTGTCCAATTCATCCTTCCAATTTCTGGAATGTGTTTTGATTTTTATTTTTTGGTTTTCTTATTTATTTTGAGAGGGAGAGAGAGACTCCAAAGCAGGCTCCGTACTCTCAGTACAGAGCCTGATGTGGGGTTCAAACCCATGAACCGTGATTTTATGACCTGAACCGAAGTCTGATGGTTAACTGACTGAGCCACCCAAGAGCCCCTTGGGTTGTGTTATTTTATTAATCATTATTATATTGGCTTTCCTTTGTTTGGAAATTACATAAATAGTACTTAAAATTTTATTACTATTTTCTTTGTTGGAACTTGTCATTTTAAATCACATTTATTTCAACCAAAGATAATGAATTTTCTCTGAACTTTGTTCAATCTCACCTTTAGTTTAATTCTAGAAACATGCCATATTTTGTTTTTCTCAAATGGAAGTGATTTTTAAAGCTATTTTCTTTTACTTATTTATAAAACTTTTTGAATATTTGCCAGAAAAAAAATGAATGATCCTTAATGATGAAAAAAGTAAACAAAAATTAGAAATTCCATCAATTTACAAAAAATAAATGAGCAACAGTAATAAGTCTATGACGATACCTGTAGTAGACACCTCATGTGATTACTGTCTAAGGGCCAACTCAGAAGAGTTGAAATGACCTTCAACACATGCAGTGGGTACACAGTGGGTACTACACTTATCTACTGACTTTCTGTCTGTAACTGAATTATTCAGGACGGTTAACCTGATTTAACCTTGCTCAATCAGATTCTTTCTCTCAAGGATTTAAAACTTAAGAATTGAGACATAAAGATAGAGGTTTTAGGAACTGGGTCAGATCAATAGCAACTTTTTTTTTTTATGTTTACTTTTTTGAGAGAGACACAGAGTGTGAGTGGGCGAGGAGCAGAGAGGGAGATATAGAATCCAAAGTGGGCTCCAAAGCTGTCAGCACAGAGCCAGATGCGGGACTGGAACTCAGGAACCGTGAGATCATGATCCGAGCCAAACAAAGTCTGATGCCCAACCAACTGAACCACTCAGGCACCCCAATAGCAACATTCTTAAAAACAGTCTCTGAACTTCTGGGGTTGATATCTTCAGTTGCCCTTGCTCTTGCCCTTTCTGGGTGTATGTTTTCAAATTATTCTTGAATTCTGTGAGCTATTATTCTGTGTCCAATTAATAAGGTTATGTTTTGGTTTGGACTAATCAGGATTGACTCTAGTTTGTTGCAACAAAATTCCCAGCTGGAAGAAAAAGGAGAAGAACTTTGAATGAAAAAGGATGTTTTAAAGTTACTGGAAATACGTTAAGTCAAAATATACTGATTAAAACTAGGTTGAGAATAAAATCTTAGGTTGTTAAGGCTTGAGGGGATTTATTCTTTAAATATTGCCTTTAGCAAACTCTTTTGTAAATAGTAAATGCTATTTGGCTTTGATTTAAGCAGCTCATTCCTATAATGACAGCATATCATTAACCTAAAAAATATCTTTTAGGTCAACTCATGATTAAGAGCTGTTGAAAAATAAGAGAGACCTGTTTTATTTGGCAGCTATATTATAAACAAACAATCTACAGTCTCCCAGAGGAGAGATGAATAACTTTAGTAACTTTCTGTATTTCAGACTAATACCAATGTAGAGTTAGGGAGATGGTTCTTACCTATAGGAAATAGTTTGCTATATTTGACTCATTTGACACCTGGCTTTCCACACTGTTAAACCAGAACACTATTGTATTGTCTCAACACTATTGTATTGTCTCAATCAGAAAATGTGGAAAAATGATCACATTGATAAATTTCGGTTGTATATGTTGCTAAGATAATTGCTTTCCTTCCTTCCTTCATTCATTCATTTATCCATTCTACAGCCATTTATTGCATGCCTATTACATGTTAGGCTCTGTACTACTGTCTGAGATTCATCAGCTAAAAAACAGACAAAGATCTCTGCTATTGAGATGCTTACATTCTAGTTTTAGAATGGGTTTACTTTTTGGTGTTGCTAATTAAACTATATTTCTGTTGGCTTTTAGCCAGTTTGAAGCCTATTCAGATTCTATCAGTCAGGATTATTTAGGGTACTGTTAATGTTTGGGCAAGAGGTTGATGGTGTATAAGTGTTCACTATATGGACAAAAAATTATTTTAAAAGTCTATTGTTTTGTATTAGAATTCACTGAGTAATAGGACAATGATCATATTTTAATTTTGGTTAGAAAGAGGAAATTAATATGGCAAATTAAGGAGACTAGGAAATTTGTGAATATATATGCATATTTATGCATGCCAAATAAACATGCATTTGTCATACATATACACGTGTGTGTGTGTGTGTGTGTGTGTGTGTGTGTGTGTGTGTAGCTGTTTTGCCAAATCTAGTTCAAGGGCATATTTAACTATCCTTAGGAGTTTTAGCACGTAGAGATTTTAAACAACACAAGATGTGAACAGAAGCACAGTTTTTCACTTTTATAAGTTAATTACAGTACTGATGTGTAATTAACTCTAATGAATTCGACAGTCATAAAGGAATCATTAAATTGACTTCTATAACTAAGAACATTGTCGCAGTTAACTAACTCTTGATGGCCATTTTCATTTCACAAACATTATGTCTGTTTGTGAGCATACTCATTGTGTGTTGTTGCTGGTTCAGTCTGTGGACTTGAACTGTGTGTCAAGAAAGGAAGATGCAGCCCTTGCTTTAGTCTTTGGGCCTGGGCTCTTTGTGAAAACTCTTAAGAACTAGCTTGGTTAGTGTTCGTTCTCCTGAAAACGGCATTTTCTTGTTGATCTAATAGATTCCTACCAATTCCTACCAATAAGCAAAAGAATCAAAGCAGCAGTTTCAAAGTAGTTAGTTCTTTTCTTTAGGGAGTCTGCAAGGTCAAAACTGTTTCCATAATAGTACTTAGACTATTTTTTTCCCTTTTCCAGAGGCTACATGATGTGATGGCATAGTTGCTTTGATGCTAATGTATAATGAATTTATTATGGTTTTTAAATAAGTAAATTGATACATATTCCAATATTTTCTCAGTTTTAATATCTCACATGGTAGTAATTGTTTGACATAAACAAAAGCTCTTTGGTGGGCTTTCATAATCTCTAAGAGGGCAAAGGGATCCTGGGACCAAAAAACCCAAAATATTGCTGGTTTAGAGTAATATAAGCAACCATTTGAAGAAGTTAGTGTTCATAAAATTATATTCTATATCCACTTGTGGGTATTTAGAATTATTTTCTGGGTCCTATTATATAGTTGCCACGCTTGTGCTGCCTTAACATGTTAATACCTACTGTTCAAGGGTTTTATTCTTCAAGTGTCTCTATTAAAATAGTGCATGACCCTTGTGAGGCACATTGACGCTCGGCATCACGTGTTATTCATTAGAAGATAATTGATTTGCTAACTCGAGGTTTTAAATAATCGTGGATTTTTCATTGCAGATTGAAGTTCACCTTATAATAAATAGCTGCGAATCATTCCTGAACAATTAATAATAAATAAACTTTTAGGTCTTAAAATTATTCCAAGTCCTTTCTGAGTTTTAGACATTTATCTTTGTTTATTTGGATTATAATACTTTGTAGATCGCCTAGCTTCCCAAATTAATAGTTATATTTACCTCACTTAGGGAATCTTTGCAAAAATGAGTAAGATTCTTCAAAACATGCTGGTAAAAGTAATTTAAGTTTAAGGTAATGAAGATAGCAACATGTAAAACCTCTTTTAATCAATATAATCTGAAGGTTTAAAAATTCTTTAGATTTTCAGTATTTCCAATATTTACATCAACACTTAGGATTTGAATAATAATAGTGCTGTTTATCTCAAGTGGCAATTTGAAATAATTGTATATAAAGGAAATTCATGTGTAAGTTTGTGTTGATTATAGAATATAAATAATACACTAAGAATATATGTATACACACATTTTTATTTACTTATTTATTTTTTAAAATAGCCAAGTTAGTTAACATATAGTGCAATAATGATTTCAGGAGTAGATTCCAGTGATTCGTCCCCTATTTATAAAACCCATTGCTCATCCCAACAAGTGTCTTTCTTAATGCCCCTTAACTATTTAGCCCCCCTCCCCTCTAGCAGTCCCCCCTCCTTGTTTTTATATTATTTTTGCTTCCCTTCCCTTATGTTCATCTGTTTTGTATCTTAAACTCCACATATGAGAGAAATCATATGATATTTGCCTTTCTCTAATTTTGCTTAGCATAATGCCCTCTAGTTCTATCCACGTGGTTGTAAATGGCAAGATTTCATTCTTTTTGTTTGCTGAGTAATACTCCATTGTATGTATATATATACCACATCTTCTTTATCCATTCATCCATTGATGGACATTTGTGCACTTTCCATACTTTGACTATTGCCAATAGTGCTGCTATGAACATTGGGGTGCATGTGCCCCTTTGAAACAGCACTTCTGTATCCCTTGGATAGATACCTAGTAGTGCAACTGCAGTCATAAGGTAGTTCTATTTTTAATTTTTTGAGGAACTCCATACTGTTTTCCAGAGTGGCTGCACCAGTTTGCATTCCCACCAGCAGTGCAAAAGAGATCCTTGTTCTTCGCATCCTCACCAACATCTGTTGTTGCCTGAGTGGTTAATGTTAGCCATTCTGACAGATGTGAGGTGGTATCTCATGTGGTTTTGATTTGTATTTCCCCGATGATGAGTAATGAGCATTTTTTCATGTGTTGGTTGGCCATCTGGATGTCTTTTGTGGAGAAGTGTCTATTCATGTCTTTTGCCCATTTCTTCACTGGATTATTTGATTTTTGGGTGTTGAGTTTGATAAGTTCTTTATGGATTTTGGATACTAACCCTTTATCTGATGTCATTTGCAAATACATTCTTCCATTCTGTTGGTTGCCTTTTAGTTTTCCCAATTGTTTCCTTCGCTGTGCAGAAGTTTTTATCTTGATGAGGTCCCAATAGTTCATTTTTGCTTTTGTTTCCCTTGCCTCCAGACACATGTTGAGTACGAAGTTGCTGCGATGGAGGTCAAAGAGGTTTTTGCCTGCTTTCTCGTCTAGAATTTTGATGGCTTCCTGTCTCATGTTTAGGGCTTTCATCCATTTTTAGTTTTTTTTTGTGTGTGGTGTAAGAAAGTGGTCCAGGTTTATTTTTCTGCATGTTGCATGTCCAGTTTTCCCAGCACCATTTGCTGAAGAGACTGCCTTTATTCCATTGGATATTCTTTCCTGTTTTGTCAAACATTAGTTCCCCAATTGTTTGTGGATCCATTTCTGGGTTCTTTATTCTGTTCCATTGATATGAGTATCTGTTTTTGTGCCAGTTCTGTATTGTCTTGTTGATGATTACAGCTTTGTAATACATCTTAAAGTCTGGGATTGTGATGCCTTTGGCTTTGGTTTTCTTTTCCAGAATTGCTTTGGCTATTTGGAGTCTTTTCTGATTCCATACAAATTTTAGGATTGTTTGTTCTAGCTCTGTGAAGAATGCTGGTATTATTTTGATTCGGATTTCATTGAATATGTAGATTGCTTTGGGTAGCATTGACATTTTAACAATATTTGTTCTTCCAATCCATGAGCATGGAATATTTTTCCACTTTTTCATGTCTTCTTCAATTTCTTTCATAAGCTTTGTATAGTTTTCAGCGTATAGATTTTTCACCTCTTTGGTTAGGTTTATTCCTAGGTATTTTATAGTTTTTGCTGCAGTTGTAAATGGGATTGATTCCTTGATTTCACTTTCTGTTACTTCATTATTGGTGTATAGAAATGCAGCTGATTTCTGTGCATTGATTTTATATCCTGTGACTTTGCTGAATTCATGGATTATTTCTAGTAGGTTTTTTTGGTCTAAGAATATTGAATTAGATTATATACTTGAAAAAAATTGAAATAATGAATTATATGAATCTTCTTTTTAGATAGGCAGTGTAGATAAGAGAAAAGAGTACTTTGGGGGAAGAAGATTATTGAAAATTTAAAGCCTTAAATCTATACATTTTCAATTATTATTAAAATTACTACAGTGAAACTTTGTCACAGAAATGTTTCCAATTATAAAAACATTTTTGTATGTTGGATGACATAAGAAAAATCCATTTAGTACTCTAAAAATTAATCCGACTATATTAGGTAAAACCTCAGTTAACTGCCATGATAGGGTATTCTTTTCACTTGTTGATGAAAGCTTATGCCTTAATCCTCACAACTTTTTTGCTTTGAAGATCTGAAGCTGAAGAAATGGAAACCCAGTATAACGAGGTACATATGGATTTTGTACAAAGTTTAATCAACTGTTTTAATGGTTCACATTAAAAAAATCCAGAGTATAAATTCTTCCTTTCATCCTTTGCTTCAACCACCAGCTCCCTTACCTGGAATCATCTTGGAGTCTCTGGTAAAAGTCACCACCACCTTTTGTGTGGATTACTGCAGAAGCATCCTAGTGGATGCCCTGCTTCCTCCTTTGCCCATACAGTCTCCACACAGCAGCCAGAGTAGTGCTTTTAAATATTTATTTTTTTTAATGTTTACTTTATTTATTTTTGAGAGAAAGTGCAGGCAGGGGAGGGATAGAGAAAAAGGGAGACAGAGAATCTAAGGCAGGCTCTGTGCTGACAGCAGAGAGGCTGACACAGGGCTTGCACTCACGTACCAGGAGATCATGACCTGTGCTGAAGTTGGTTGCTTAACCTGCTGAGTAACCCAGGTGCCCCCAGAATGGTGCTTTTAAATTTTTTTTTAATGTTTTTAATTTCTTTTTGAGAGAGAGAGAGAAAGACAGCACGAGCAGGGGAGGGGCAGAGAGAGAGGGAGATACAAAATCTGAAGACAGTCTCCAGGCTCTGAGCTAGCTGTCAGGACAGAGTCCGACGCGGGGCTTGAACCCACAAACTGTGAGATCATGACCTGAGCTGAAGCCAGACGCTTAACCGACTGAGCTATCCAGGTGCCCCAAGTGGTGCTTTTAAAGATGATCATATCATGCCACTTTTCTCTGAAGGCCCTTCATAATTTCCTCTTTTATTCAGAGTAAAAGACAAAATCTTTGCTAATGTTGATAGAGCCCTACAGGATCTGCTCCCTCTCCCATTACCTGTTTGATATTGTTCCTCCTTCCTCATAGCATTCCAACATTCTGACTTCCCTGTTTTCTCCTGTTACTTAGCACTTGTTTCTTGTACCTGAAAAGTGCTTACCACCATATCCTTAGGCCTGCTCAGGCTTCTAACCAGATATCTCATTATCAGAAAGGCCTTTCTTGACCATCCTGACCACTCAACATTCCTTAATCCCCTTCCTTGATTATTTTTCTTCATAAAACTTCCATGACTATTTACAAATATACCCAGAATTTTTTTTATTCAAAGTAGTAAGGCCAACAGATGAAAAGATTGCTACTGAAAAAATAGTTTGTTACAGTTGGCAAGGGGAAGAGGCATTCAGTGCTATGCAGGGCCCTACGGGGAAGGATGGCAGCAGTGGGCTTATGTCAGGATGCAGAAGGAGTGAGGGGGAAGCATAGGTCAGAGCCATTATTGTGGTTTTTGTGTGGAGGGATGGGAAAAACAGAGCAAGCAGCTGAGCAAGTTCAGGATTGGATAGTTTGATTTTGGCAGGCTCTGAGATATGCAGGTGGCCCCTAGATTCCCAATTGATACTTCAGGTCCATTAACTCCTGCATGGATTATCAGTGTAAGCACAACCTTTATTTTATTTATTTTTAAATTATTTTTATTTATTTTTAAAGTTTGTTTATTTATTTATTTTTGAGAAAAAGAGAGTGAGCATGGGAGGGGCAGCGAGAGAGAGAGACAGAGAGACAGAGAGAATCCCAAGCAACAGTGCAGTGCCTTATATGGGGCTTGAACCCATGAACTGTGAGATCATGACCTGAGCCAAAACCAAGAGTTGGGCTTAACGAACTGAGCCACCCAGTTGCCCCTCATACTTTGTATTTTATACCTTTTATCTACCCTGTTTTAAAGTTTATACAATATTGTTACATTCCTTATTTATTTTTTGACCTTGACATCAATCCTACAACTTCATTATTTCAGTTACCTTCATTTATAGAAAAAAGCTCCAGGAAGATCAGTAACTTTCCGTCAGATTAATATAAGTGGCAGAGCTAGAACCTGAATCACTTTTCCTGTCTTATCTTACTGATATTATCATTCCTTTGCTTTAGAACTTCTTGTGGGTTTTCATGGCTAATAGACAAAATCCAGCAACCTTAGCCTAGCATTTAATGCTTTTACTATTTGTTTCCAATTTATCTTTTTTTTCTACAGAATTACGTCTTAGCCAAAGAGATCTCGATATAGTAACTTGGACACATGGCACTTTGTCACCTCTGTACTTGTGTATGCTGTTCTCACCCCTGAGGCTGTTCATCTTGGAATGATAGATTGATTATTCAAGGGCCACTTTTTCTGTGAACCATTTTCATTGCTTCTCCCTCTTCCATCCTAGCTGTATAGAAATGTTTTTTTCCCCCTGAACTCTAACCTTCTAACCTAAAACCCTCTTACAGCACTTAGAAAAACAATCTTGAAATAAATGTAGTTATACATGTTTATCTTCCTGTAGGTCTGTCTTATTGCTTATAGCTTTTATACAGCAGAAATCAGCACAGAAAAGTTTTTGTTAGCTATGGCCCACACTTATTTCCCAACATCAGCAAGAAGCACATTGCTTTGTATATATTAGTACCTAATAAGTATGTATTGAATAAAACATTAACAATATGAGGGAATTGAGCTATACATTGAAATATTCATCAAGAATATAATATGCTATAATTAGCTGAAGCATTCATATGAAGATTAGTGGATTAATGAATTACTGTAAAGCCCTTAAGTTTTGTTTAAGAACTTTCTGAAATCTCAGTACTTAAGAACTTTGAAATCTCAAAGTCCTGATGCACTTGCATTTTAAATAATCCTTAATGAATATAATAAGTCCCCTTTATACTCTTCGAGTTTTTAAACTAGAAGGCTTACATTCTGTATTTAACATCGTGCGAAGTTTTAAGTAGTAATAAAGCCCAGCCCTTAGCAGACAAAAGATAATTTGAGAGTAGACACATTGCAACAAACTCATATTTTTTAAGATCCCCATGATGTATCATATAACATTATATTCTAGTATTTTTCATATCTTGCCACTTGCTGTGAATATTTCTGTGTTATATAAGATGTCACCATCTATAATAATTAATTGGGAAATTGTGAAAATGCCCTTATTAGACAAGTTTGAAAAAAGGGTATTATTTCTAGAGCTATTGCACAATTTTGTGTTTATCAGTGTTATTAAGTAGAGATGGGGTTGATAATTAGTACCTGTATTATTTTCTTGGGGCTGCTGTAACAAATTACCAAAACTTTGTGACTTGGAACATCAGAAATTTATTATCTTACAATTCTGGGGGCATGAAGTCCAAAATCTTTATCATTGGGTTGAAATTAAGGTGTGTGCACTCCCTCTGGAAGTGTGCTCTAGGAGAGAATATATTCGTGACTGCTTCCAGCTCCTGGTGGCTGTCAGGATTCTTTGGCTTGTAACCACACCACTTCAGTTTTCAAGGCCAGCATCTTCAAATCTCCCTCTGCTGTCTTTTATATTACCCTTTCTTCTGTGTGTAGACAAGTCTCTCTCTTCTAAGGATATGTGTAATGGCATTTAGAGTCCACCTGAATATCCAGGATGATGGCTCCATCTCAAGCTCCTTACTTCATCACACCTGCAATGACCTTTTTTGGTTATAAGGTAACATTTACAAGTTGCAGGAATTAGGACCTGATAGGACCTTTGGGGACTATTATCAGCCTACCACAGTAACCTAACATAGCTTTCTAAAGGAAGATAAGGAGTAACTTGATTTTTTGACAATAACAGTCAAAATTTTCATTTGAAATTTTCCTGGCGAAACCTCTCGGTAATGGGCAGAATGCCTTAGTTTAACCCTTTGAAGCTGTTTTTGAATGTTATTCGCCAATTAGCTGTAAACACATTGAAATCACACTGTTCACACTTTTGTTCTTGGAAAAATTAACAGGTTAAAGGGACATTCAAGTATAATAGCCTCTTACAATGTTTTCAAATGATTGGACATGCTGGGGTAATGGTCTCAGGTCAGAAACTGAGTCTAGGAAATAGTAACATGGTCACATGCTGTTTAGCTTTTTATTGGTTGTAGAGATCATAATCCAAATAGCAAATGATTAATACTGCAGAATGTAAGACCAGTGCAAATTAAGTTTTATTTTGTTTTGTTTTGTTTGTTTTTGTTTTTGAGAGAGAGTAAGCAGGGGAGAGGGGCAGAGAGAGAGAGGGAAATCTCAAGCAGGCTCCATGTTCAGTGCAGAGCCGCATGTGGGGCTCTCTCCCACAAAGCTGGGATCATGACCTGAGACAAAATCAAGAGTCGGAAACTCAACTGACTGGTCCACTCAGGTGCCCCTTCTGTAAACTTTTTATTGAGGCATAAACTGAACACTTAGGAATCATGAATGGACATGCAGCTTGATGAGTTTTCACTCACCAATCCATGTAAACAGCATCCAGATAGGAATACATTACTGGCATCCCCAGAAGTCTGCTTTCTGTCCCCACCCAACCATTATACCTATCTCTAACTTCTATTGCCGCATATGCGTTTTGTCTCTTTCTTGAAGTTTATGTAAATAGAATCATGTAGTATGTACTCTCTTCTGCCTGGCTTCTTTTGTTCAACATTTTGTTTCTGTTGTTCCACAGTCTCACCAACATTTGATACTTGGCAGTCTTTTTAAATATAGCCAATCTGTGAGTAGATGTTGATATCTCATTAGTGAATTTGATTTGCATTTCTCTGATGACTAATGAAATTGAAAACTTTTTCATATTTATATAGGTTATTATTTTTTCTATGAGTCATTTGCTCATTTTTTTCTCTATTTGTGTGCGTTTTTTCTTCTTTTTATAAAAAATTGGTTTATAGTTGGTGCAGGCCCTTTTGTTAGATGGATATTTTGCCATTATCTTTTCTGTGACTTGCTTCTTTATTTTCTTAGCTGTGTTTTATGACGATCAGAAGGTCTTAATTTTTATGTAGTTCAATTTATCAATCTTTTCTTTTTATGATTAACACATATTGTATCCTGCTTAAGAAATATTTGCTTGCTCTGGAGTCATAGAGATATATTCCAAATCTTCTGGAAGCTTAAATTAATTATTTATAAATAAATAAACTTTATTTATTAGCACAGAGCTTGATATGAGGCTCAGTCTCACAAGTGTGAGATTATGACCTGAGTCGAAATCAAGAGTCTGATGCTTAAGTGACTGAGCCACTCAGGTACCCCTGGAAGCTTTATTTTTAAATCATATTTAGCTTTATAATTCATCTGGAATCAAACTTTTGTATATGATGTGTGGTAAGGAAAAGATTCACTTTTCCAGATGGATATGTACATAGTGTCTCCTTTTTTATAAATTAACTGGCCATGTATGTGCAAATTAAGTTTGTTATATAAAATTATGTATGTTCCAGGAATTGTATATGGTACTAATGATAGAGATATAAGTAATAGAGTTTATCCGTCCTGAAGATGATCTTGGTTGCATGAGGAAGATAATAAGTGAAATAATGATGAGAAATACAGTAGTCATACTATGAATTGTATGTCGTGAGTAAAGGGAATGAGTTTTTTGTGAGGAGGTGAGAAAATCTCTGCTAGAGGAGGTGGAATTCAAGCTGGGTCTTGAAAAATAAGGAGTTGGATAAATGCATCCCATGTAAAGAAAAATATGTGAAAAGATGCAGGATTATTAAAGGGCAGGTGTGTTCATAAAATGGTGAAAAGTTTGCTGTAGGAAGCAGTATGTCAGAAGGTGAGAGGGAGAAGGACAAGGAGAGGAACAAGAGTGGATGGATAGGACACTAGAACATTTTAGGCAGAGAGGATTACATATGTAGAATTAAATAATTATAAAGGAACATGGCACATTTATCAAATGGTGAGAAATTCAATATGGGTAAAGATGGATCATATTTGCATGGGAGCAAGGTGAGAGCATCAGGGAAGGGATGAGGAGCTAATGGAGAGGAAAATGAGAATTGAATTGGGCTTGATTTTTATTTTTTTAATGTTTATTTATTTATTTTGAGAGAGAAAGAGCAGGGGAGGGATGGAGACAGAGGGAGAGAGAATCCCAAACAGGCTCCGTGCTGTCAGTATGGAGCCCACTGTGGGGCTTGAGCTCACAAACCATGAAATTATGAACTGAGCCTAAATCAAAAGTTGGACGCTTACCTGACTGAACCACACAGGTGCCTTGGGGTTGGGCTTTATTTTAGAGGAAATTAGGGAGAAAGAAAATTTCTAACCAGTGAGCGGTATGATCAACTTTGGTTTTAGGAAGATGTCCCTGGGGGGGCATGGAAGATGGATTGCAAGGTAGGAGATTGGTAGATGGAAATAAGAAAAATGAGTATTGGCCAAGGGGTGGCAGCAGTGATAGTGAGATAGTGTCATATGTGGAACTAGTCTGATGTATAGTCAGGAAGACTTGGTGTTCCTGAATGTTGAGGAATAGGCAGGTGCGACAGATGACTCTAAAATTTATAGTTTGAAAGAATGAGTGAATGGTTATACTATCAACTGATAGAGGAATTATAAGAAAGAGGAGGCTTGGTGGTAGCAAATAATAAATTTTGGACTTACTGATTTGAGATGTTTGTGCATTATGTAGTTAGAAACATTCAGGAAAACTAAAAATATGTGTGTGGAACTCAAGAGGGAAGTCAAGGCTATAAGTATATATTTGAAAATCATCAGCACAGAGAAGACAGGTGAAGCTACAGAAATGGATGAAGTCATCCAGGAAGAGTAAATGGAAAATTAAGACAATAAGTCCAGAGTCAATGCACACTAAGTTGAACACCTAAGAGGAGTATAGGAAAATGAGCCTGTGAGGTGGGGTTTTTCCACTGCCCCTATCTGTGGTTTCTAATTTTCAACAGCATTATTTTTTGTGTAATACAAAATAAATAAAATGAAAAGAAACAACTAGTATGAATGGAGGAAAAACAGGAGAGTGTTATGTCAAGAAGTTAGGGATGTTCACAGTTTTAGATGACACACAAGTAAAAATAAACCATGTAATTTGTTAATGAACTTTGCTTTTCCTTTTCCTTTGCTTTAATTGGGATAATGTATGGATAGGATTAAAAAATCAAATAGTACATAAAAGCATTTGATAAAAGGCAACAATTTTCCTTCCTGCCCAGATCCATTTCTCAAAAACAACCTATGTTTAACTTTTTTTTTTTGGCTGAAAAACGTCTAAATATAAGTTTGATTAGTATGCTTGTTCCTCTGTATTTTGATTTACCTACTTTAGATCGTGACTGTTATGCTAGGCAGAATTCTAAATTGGCTCCAAAGATTCTTTCTCCGCGGCATGCCCTGGACAGGCCCTTTTCCTTGAGAGTTGGTGGGGCCTGTCAGTAATATGGGCTGTCACTCTAATGATTAGATTATTAATCTGTTGACTTTTAGTTAATGCAAAGATTATCCTGGGTGGACCTGACCTATTCATCTAAGCCCTTGAAAAGGGGGCCATGCCTTTCCAAAAAAGATAATGAAAAAAATTCTCCTACCAGACTTGAAGAAGAAAGTTGTCATATTTTGAGAGAAGAGAGCCATCTGGCTAGGACCTAGGAGCGGAGAGCAATCCTTGGCTGACAGTCACACTGCGAGGTGATGAATTCTGCCAACAATTAGAGAGTTTGGAAAAGGGTTCCAATCCTCAGATGTGATTGAAGCCCAGGCTGTCACCTTGAGTTCAGCCTGGTGAGATCCAGGGCAGAGGAGCCAGCTCACCTGTGCCCAGACTCCTGGTCCACAGAAAACAGTGAGATAGATAATAATTCTGTGTGGTTTTAAATTGATAAATTTGTAAGGAGTTGTCATGATGAAATAGAAAACTAATACAGCTTTTAACTCCAAACAAAAAGACATAGGGGCGTCTGGGTGGCTCAGTCGGTTAAGTGTCTGGCTTCGGCTCAGGTCATGATCTCACGGTTCGTGGGTTTGAGCCCCGCATCAGGCTCTGTGCTGACAGCTAGCTCAGAGCCTGGAGTCTGCTTTAGATTCTGTGTCCCCCTCTCTCTCTGACTCTCTCCTGCTTGTGCTGTCTCTCTCTGTCTCTCAAAAATAAATGAAAAACAGAAAAAAGGGGAAAAAACCCAAAAAGACATAATTTATTTATTTACTTTATCTCGTCTTTCTTTCCCTTCTCATCCTTTCAGTGTTATAATAACTTTAGTTCTTCAAATGGTTTATTTTGTTTAATTTCTTTCACTGGTATTTCTTATTCTTTTAAATTTTAGTTAGAATTTTGATTCCTTTTAATGTGGAAGAAGGATATTAACATTTGTACTCTTTTTAAAAAAACTTTAATGTTTATTTTTGAGAGAGACAAACAGAGTGAGAGCAGGGGAGGGGCAGAGGGAGAGGGAGACAGATGTAAAAAAGGCTCCAGGCTCTGAGCTGTCAGTACAGAGACCGGCACAGTGCTTGAACTCACAAACTGCAAAATCATGACCTGAGCCAAAGTCTGATGCTTAACTGACTGAGCCAGCCAGGTACCCTATTTGTACCCTTTTCTAAGTCCTAATTTCTATCTTTCACCTAGAGTGAGACATAGTGAAACCTGCTGGTAGGTAAAAACTGGCTTCATTCTGGGGCATCTAAGGACACGCAGCTGTGCAGTGATGGGAACAGTGCACCTGCTCAGAGTGAATTATTATTAATGTGTACAAATGTGAGTTAACTGAAAAAGGGTATATGCTCTTGTCAGTTGATAAAACTCAGCTGGGTTTCTCAGGAATGCTGTGCCCTGCCTATTGAAACCATCCTCTGACATGTCCAGGGAAGACAAGTTAAAGCTGCCAGGCAAAGACGAAGGGAAAATAAGTTAAGTGTAAGAACTCTGCGTAGGAGGCTAGAGGATAATTTAAGTTTATCTGATGTCAAGAGGTTTAATGAGGTATAACTTAATGCTGGGAAGATAAACAACAGTTTCATCTAATTGGGAACCCCCAGCACCACTGGGTTTCCAGATCCTCTTCAATCTGCTTGAATCCTTTGCTGTTAAGGAAGATGTATTTTACAGAGATCTTTGGAAGTGCAGTAATAATGTCTTGCAATATTACCTTCTATGCATTTCAGGTTATTACCATTAAGAGTTTCTTCTATAACCAAAATTGTGTTCTGGGGTTAGTTTAGATTCATTAGAAAAGTTTAAAAATGATAAACAGTATTTTCAGTGTTATGAACCTGTCACTGTATTTGAGTTGCAGGTAGAAGAAACTACTTTTAGTCACCTTAAGCAGAAGAGCTTTTTTGGTTGGGAAGGATCTCAGAGAGTCCCTGGGATTGATGGAAAGGGTGGAGAACCAGGCTCAGAAACATGCTACTGTAACTAAAGTAAATGTATGGGAGTTTGAAGAACTAGGATAGGGAATCTGGGAGGCCTCACTCCAAGGTCATGGGACAGTGGGTAGAGAAAGTATCTGATGATCTCTCCAAGGGAGTCTTTATGGACTTCTTTGAATTTCACCAGTGGTTGAGGGCAGGGCACCTTGATTATAGTTCCACCAAGACTGTACCCTCTGAAGTATTTCCCAAAGGAACTGGAGGAATTGCTGGCACGCCTTTATTGTTTGTCATTGTATTATTCCTCCCAATGTTCTTCCACAGCTGTTCTAGGGGTTGCAGAAACTCCTACCTGGATTGCAAAGTCTTCCTCTTGAACTTACAAAATGTATAGGAAACCACTTTCTGAAATTTTAAGAGCTTTTTTTTTTTGACCAATTCTTCACTGGGACAATTAAAACTGAGATTTGGTAATTATCTTGATACTTCAATAGGAAAATCCTCCTGCCTCAATTACATAAAAGTGGATTACTTGGCTATAATTTGGCTAGCTGTATTTGTTCTTTCCTTCACTTAACCAGTGGGTCTTTGGCATAAGTTTCTTTAGAAGAAAGGTAGATGCTGAAGAGGGCAGAATCCTTTCAGAGATTGTGAACATACATTTGGGATGTGGCTGTGTTGTAAGCCTGAGAAATGGTTACCATGAAGATAATGTGATTGACTTTTCTGTCATCACTTTAAAAAATAATTATGTACTTGACTGCAACTTGATGAAGGAAAGCAATCTCAAATTAGATTTTCCTTCCCATTTAAAAATGGAAACCTTTCCTAATTGCTCAAGAAAAATGAAGACTGTAGGCTTCTTTTAGGCACATATAAGCCTAGATGAGGAAGACTTAGTTTAACTGTGCTTACTTAAAAGTCAGTAAAAACTCAGTAAAGCTATATCTGATTAGATTTTAATGTTCTAGGTTTTTCATCTTTATAATTAAGTATAAAGTGTCTATGTAGAAATTTGTTTTAATGATTTTAGGGAAAAGAAAAAGTTGTTTTGTGGATGAGACAAGAGAATCTATTCCTTTAGCAGGTTTCTTTCATTTTGTGCTTTTTTTGAGCCATTTTATTCTTTATTTTTTAAGAGAAAATTGAAGTTCATCTTTTAAAAAAATGTTTATTAATTTATTTTGGGAGGGAGAGTGTCAGCAGGGGTTGGGACGAGAGAGAAGGAGAGAGAAAATCCCAAGGAGGCTTCATGCTCAGTGCGGAGCCCAATGCTGGACTCAAGCTCATGAACTGTGATATCACAACCTGAACTGTTATCGAGTTGAATACTCAACCGACTGAGCCACCCAGGGACCCTGATCCTTAATTTTCTTTTGTCTTTTCCACAGCCATCAACTCTTGCCTCATAAATATCTCTGGAAACCACTCCTTTCCCACTGTCCAATTTCACACTTGTATCACCTGTTTTGGAGACAACCACAACAGTTTTCAGTCTCCACTTCTTCCATTTCAATTCACCTTTCCTATCGCCATCGGAGTTGTTGTCTTAAAAGGCAAAACTCTCTTGCTTAAAACCCTTTTGCAATTCTGTTTTAAAATCCAATAGGCAACCGACAGAATGAGAAAAGATAGTTGCAAATGACATATCAGATAAAGGGCTAGTATCTAAAATCTACAAGGAACTCACCAAACTCCACACCCAAAAACCAAATAACCCAGTGAAGAAATGGGCAGAAGAGATGAACAGACACTTCTCCAAAGAGGACATCCAGATGGCCTACAGGCACATGAAACGATGCTCAGCATCATTCATCATTAGGGAAACACAAATCAAAACCACACTGAGATACCATCTAATGCCAGTCAGAGTGGTTAAAATGAACAAATCAAGAGACTATAGTTGCTGGCGAGGGAGCACCTATAGGTAGGAGACGGGCACCCTCCTACACTGTTGGTGGGAATGTAAACTGGTGCAGCCGCTCTGGAAAACAGTGTGGAGGTTCCTCAAAAAACTATCCATAGAACTCCCTTATGACCCAGCAATAGCACTGCTAGGGATTTACCCAAGGGATACAGAAGTGCTGATGCATAGGAGCACATGTACCCCAATGTTCATAGCAGCAATGT
>PJEM01016794.1:13634-24549 GCA_004023845.1 Helogale parvula | reverse complement strand
GGCAGCTCTACCGCTGACTGTTCAGGACCCTCCATGCTGTTTCCCAGGGCGGCTGCGACGATCCACACTCCCGCCGCCGACGGGCACCCCCGGGTCACCGCTTCTCCATAACCTGGGCGGCACGCAGCCCTCTGTGCGGACAGCCGTTCTAACCGGTCTCAGGTGGTAAAGATCTCACTGTGGTTTTTATCCGCATCTTCCTGATGAGGAGTGATGCTGAGCACCTTTTCATGTCCTTACTATGTGAATGTCTTCTTTGAAAAAAGGTAGGTTTCCCCCATTTTAATCAGATTATTTTTGCTCTGTTTTTGGCGTCGAGTTGCGTATGGATGTATTTTGGGCACCGACTCCTTGGCAGAGACACGCTGTGTGGATACTTTCTCTCGTTCCAGAGGCTGCCTTTTCATTCTGCTCATCGTTTCCTCCGTTTGCTGTGATCCCCGCGGTTCTCGGTGCTCAGGCTGTCATACTGGAGGGGCTGGACAGGAGGTCCGGGTGACGGTCAGAACGAGCCTGGGCTCACCCTGGGGGTCTCCGGGGCCGCCAGGGCCCATCCAGTGAGGGCACCCCCCCCCCCCCCTGAGGACCCCGTTCTCCCGGCAGCCCCCAGGCAGATGTGCGGAACAACGAAGGCCTCCCCGCCCCTGGCAGGCTCGGCTAGAGGGGGCAGCGGGGTGGGCAAGTCAGGGTGGGGGGCCCAGCCCTCCAGGCCTCTCCCAGCCAGGCGCCCCTTCCAAGTGGGGTGGAACCTGGCCCCAGAGCAGCAGAACCCAGCCGCCCTCCCTGCCCCGTCCTTCCGGGGTGCGTGGGCACCCCACACCCGGTGGCCGGCTCCCTCCCTTGGAGGTGGGTGTGCCGGCCGTCTGTGCGGCCCCACACATCGCCCCAGGCCCGGCAGCATACGCAACACACGCGGACTGTCTCCCGCCGCCCGTGCTGGGACCTCGGGCGGGTACCCGGCCTCTGCGCAGTTCCCACGGCTGCAGTGCACGTGTCCAGGGCCACGCTCCCTCCTGGGGCCCCAGGGGCTGTCAGGCTCGTGGTCCAGGCCAGATCAGCCTGGTCTCTGCTCCCTGTGGGCCGTGGGCTGAGGGCCACTGCGGGCACCCAGAGGCGGTTCTGGATGTCCCTGATTCCTTGCCTTCTAAAAGTCCCCCTGAGTAGGTCCAGCACCCCAGGGGCGTGCACACCGGGGGTAGGACTCTGGGGTGCCCTGGGAATCCACCGTGGGGAAAGGAGGGGCCAGAGGAGGGAAGAGAACAGGTACAGGGATGGCCCCTGAGAAAGGAACGGGGGCCAGGGTGCTGTCCCTCTGACCCTTGTGGCCTGGGAAAGGTCGTCCGCTCCCCACCTCCGGGTCCCAGCCCACAGGAGAGGCAGGGCTGCCGGGACGGCCTTCCTGAAACGCAGCCTCGACCACCCTCAGGCTCCGCGGGCAGACGGCCGGACCCCTGACCTCTGCAGACGGGTCCCAGGCTGCTGCCAAGAGATGTGTCCGCAGGTGGGCCTGGGTCTCAGTCGCTGGCATCGGGCTCGGGCTGCGGGTGCCGTGGGGCATCAGCAGGTACTTCGCTTGCAAAGGCCTCTGGCGGCGTGCTGTTCCCTGCCCCGGGGGACACTCCATAGGCTCTGCACACCCCCTACGCCCTGGAGTCCGCCCCGGTGTCCCCAGCCCTACAGACCGAGAAATGTCCATGGAGGCTCTCACAGCCAGAGGTCCCCGGGCCTCCTGCTCCCCCCAGTCAGAGCCTCCGCTCCGCACGGAGCCCCAGCCCCCCAAGGTCCCCAGGTGCCCCCAGGTCCCCAGGCTGATTCCGCACGGTGCCCCAGCGCCCCCAGGTCCCCAGGCTGGCCCAGCCAGGACGCTCAGGGGGCCCCAGAGGCCATTCAGGCCAGACCCCTCCCAGTGAACACCCAGCGTGCCAATCCTGGCGCCGGGGCCTGAGCCCGCCTCAGAGCCAGCAGGCCCCTTCTGCCAGGAGGGGGTGAGGCGAGGGTGTGAGTGGGCCCCCCCAGGCTGCCTGGGGCGGGGGGGCAGTTGGTGCCGGTGCAGCAGACATCTTGTGCTGTCTGGGGGGAGAAGGGGTTCTTCCTCCCCCCACCCGGAGAACGGCTTTGTTCCGGGTCAGAGGTCAGCACGCAGACCAGGACACAGGGTTCACAGCCCGGGCTCCAGCTCTGGGGTCCCCACATGCCAGCTGTGTGACTTTGGGCAGGTCATCCAGCCTCTCTGTGCCCCATTGTCTCCCGCGGGAAGCAGGAATGGTGGCACCGGCCTAACGAGGCTGTGGGGACCGGAGGGGCGGCCCCGTCTGTGTCCAGGAAGGGTCAGCGGCAGCCCCTGGGCGGGGCCTCGCTAAGGGGTGAGCTGGCCGGCGGCCATGGCTCCCTGGTGAGCGCACAGGGGCTTCCCCAGAAGCACCTCGGGCATCCCCTCACCCCACGTGGTGCCTCCCCGGCCTCGGCCACGCTGGCCACCCTCCTTCTCCGGCCAGCCCCCACCCCCTCTCCAGGACCTGACAAACAGAAAGGCCATCTGCCCACTGGACCCAGCCGAGAACCAGGGTCAGCGTCCCCTCTGCAGCCCCGGGTGGCCGGGTGTGAGGTGGGGGGTGATGGAGTGCAGCCAGTGGGTCTGAGGGGCCAAGGACACGGGACACGGGGGCTCCCCCTGCCAGGAGCACAGGCACCCCCAGGGGTAATTTCAGCATCGGCCGGCGCCCCCCCCCCCCGGTGGCTCTGTACTGACCCACTTTTCAGGTCGACCCGTGTCCTGCACCTCCACAGAGAGCCTCGGACGTGGGCGGCCGGCGGCCGTGGCCAGCCTGCCCCCAGCAACAGTGGAAACACCCGGCCCTGCCTTCCCTGCGGACTGGAAACAAACCTGGGACCGAGAGGGGTGCCTCCGGGGGCGCCCGGGGCGGGGGGCTCACGGGGCCTCGAAGACTCGGAGCAGCAAGTGGCAGTGGCCCCGGCAGACCCCCCAGGGCTGTCCACACGGCACCCCTCGGCCCGCCAGCACGTCGTGGAGAGACAGGGTCCCCCGCGCATCGTTGGCAGGAGTGTGAGGCCGGGCGGCCTCTGTGGGACACGGTCCGGCGGCCCCTCGGGCGGCACAGAGTCCCCACGCGGCATCCGTGCTCCTGGCAGAGCCGCGGGAGGGCTGAAGCCATGTCCACGGCAGACTGTTCACGGCAGCCCACAGGCGGAAATGACGCAAACGATGCGTAAACAGAAGGGACGCCTCCTCGCACTCGAGTCGTTTTCTGGATGGAAGGAGTGTGGGGCCGACAGGCCGGGACACAGACGGGAAGCGTCACGCTACGTGGAAGGAGCTGGTCACGAAAGACCACAGATTGACTCCTTGAATACGAATGTGTGGAACAGACAAATCTGTAGGCACAGGACGTGGGTTAGTGGCTGCCAAGGACAGGGATGGAGGGGGAGTGACAGGAATAGATATGGGCTTTCTTTCGGGGTGACGAAAATGTTCTAAAGTTGGATTTTGGCGAAGGTTGGTCGCACGATGCTGTAAATATACCAAAAACTGCTTAGCCCTATAGTTAAAGAGAAACATCAAGGCCGCGTGAAAGAGTAGAACCCCATTTTGCAGATGAGGAAGCTGAGGCCCAGAGGTGCTAAGAGAAAGCTGTCTCACCCTCCATGGACACTTAGGAAAAGCCAGGCCAGCTGCAGCCACACTCAGGAAGCAGGTGACGGGCCCAGGTCACATCAAGCCTCAGAGCCCCGCTCCCTGGGCAGGCAGATGCGCTGGTGGACACAGATAGGGACAGGTCTGGGGACCCTGGACCAACCCCGGCCACCACTGCCCTGCCCGTGTGCCTCCTCTTTGCTAACTTGTCACGGAGACAGCGCCCATTCTGGGCCCCAGGGACCCACCAGATGGAGTAAAACCCTAAACCACGGAGCCAGAATCTCCCTGGACACTTTGTCCCAAGGCCTTTGATTCTATTTTATTTGCTCACTTTAAGGCAATGGGCAGGATACCGAGGGGTTCCCGGCCGGAGTCTGGCCTCACCCTGTCAGTTACAAGCCAGGGAGGGGCTGTGGCTCTGGGGTCCCCCCTCCCCGCAGCCGGCAGGACGAGGGGTGGACAGCTCCCCGCTCTGGTGCCCGGGGTCCCCAGGGACGCCCCATCTGTAGCGTTTCCTGGACTGTGAAATCCTGTGAGGGCCTGGACAGCAAGCCCCGTGCAGCGAGAGACGGCTCCCCAGGGGCCCTGGGGGCCTGCACACAGACAGATGGACAGACAGAGGGCGACATCCCGGCTCCTCGGAGACACACGGAGACGAGACATTCCCCACTGTCGCTGCAGGCGCCACAGGCCCTGCCAGGTGCCCGCAAGCCTCTGCCCTGTTTGTCTGCCACGGGCAGGTGGGAGGATTGGATCCCAGACCACGGAAGGCAGAGGTGTGTGCCAGCTGGGCGGCAGGTGCCCAAGACCAGGAGTGTGCCAGGCTGAAAGGCAGGTGCCTGGGAGCAGGTGTGTGCCAGGCTGGGCAGCAGGTGCCTGGGAGCAGGTATGTGCCAGGCTGGGGAGCAGGTGCCTGGGAGCAGGTGTGTGCCAGGCTGGGCAGCAGGTGCCTGGGAGCAGGTGTGTGCCAGGCTGGGGAGCAGGTGCCCGGGAGCAGGTGTGTGCCAGGCTGGGCAGCAGGTGCCCGGGACCAGGAGTGTGCCAGGCTGGGGAGCAGGTACCCAGGACCAGGTGTGTGCCAGGCTGGGCGGCAGGTGCCCAGGACCAGGTGTTGCTGGTTGGGCAACAGGCGCCCGGGACCAGGTGTGTTGGCAGGCTGGGCAGCAGGTGCCCGAGAGCAGGTGTGTGCCAGGCTGGGAAGAAGGCCCCCAGGAGCAGGAGTGTGTCAGGCTGGGTGGCAGATGCCCAGGAGCAGGTATGTGCCAGGCTGGAAAGCAGGCACCCGGAGCAAGATTCCCACTGCACCTGCCAGAACCCCCAGCCCAATAGGGAATCAGAGAAGATGGGCACAGGGGGAGGTCTGAGAGCTGGGAGGGAACCAGGGCACTCCCAAGCCTAAGCTCATCCTGTGCAGGTGTCCAAGAGACTGCCCCAGGCGGGGGCGGGAGTGGGGACCCCAGGGGTGGGAACAGGTGTGCCTGGAGAGGGGCCAGGACAGGACATGGGGCACATGGTAGAGGCAGCCACAGGGAGAGCCTCGCAGACCAAATGGAGTGGACCCCCAACCACGGGATTACTTAGAATTCCTTCCACGAAGGGTTCAGGGCCTTCCCTCTGCCTCCAGGGAGCTCTCGCCAGAGAGGGGTTTGGTGACCCAGGTGGATGGCCCCCATGATGGGGTCCCCAGGCTCCCCAGCACCACACAGGAGCCTGGCGGGTGTCGAGGGGGCCAGGAGAGACTCCATGAGCGTGCAGACCCGTCTGCCCCTTTCTCCTCCTCTGCGCCCGGCACTGCCCCCTCCAGGTCTCCCTGCCCTGTCTCCCCCCGGGGACGGCCTGTGGGCGCTCAGGCTGCGGCACACAGGCCTGGGTCCTTGCCCAGGTGGCCTCGGCACGCTGCCCCCTCCTAAGTCTGAGCTTCCGCTTCTATTAAAGGAGGTGGGTAGACCAGAAGCCCCCAGGGTCCTGCGGGAGCCCCCCCCAGCGGAGGAAAGGAGACCCTCGTTGGCCTCTCATGTAGGACGGCCTGAGGCCAGAGAAGCCTTCTGGCAGAGGATGGAGGCCGTCCTGGAGGAGGCAGGCCTGTCAACACTACTCAGTGAGGAGCAGCCCGGGAGCCCCAGGCCGTGTCTGTGTCCTGCTCTCCTGACCTCCCAGGGGTGGTGTGTGTGGCCGAGTCACGTGCCCACCACTGTCACGGGCTCCTATTCAATCCCACGGCAGAGCCGCCCTCTCCGCGGCCCGAAGGACCCGCATGACCCATAAATGAGGAAGTCCTCCTACCTCTGTTAACACGGGCACTCCCGGGGACCCAGGGTGCCACACACTCGTGTATTAGGCGTGTTTAATGATCACCCGGTACCGTAATTAGGTATTAAAAATCTCACCGTGCCGTCATAAAATAACATGGAACGAATAATAAAGTATCATAGTTATAAAGTCATCAAAATGTAATAAAGTGGTGTTATTACAAAGGCTTAAAATTTAACGATAGTGTTTTAGTGTGCCACTTATTATATAATTAAAGTTACACCATAGGATAGAGTAATTAAAATAGAGAGTTCGGGCTTTGCAGGGGGTCCCGCCCCCTCAGTGGGAGTGAGGAGAAACGGTCCAGCCTCCCAGGGGCTGAGGCCTCGGCCGGGGGTCTGCCTGGGTCGGGGCTGACCTTCCGCCACAGGGATGTGGGGGCTTCCAAGCCGAGGGCTGGGGGCTCGCAAGGCCCACCTGCACTCCCTCAGCTCACACTTGGGCTCCCCCTTCCAGCACCCACATCCCGCCAAGCGTTTCAGAACCTTCTGCTGCCCCTGCCATGGAGGGTAAGGCTGGAGGTGGCTGCAGCCGGGACCCTGGGCCCCTTGGGTGGTAAGTCTGAAGCTCCCAATGACCCTGGAGGCTTCCGCTCCCTACCCACAGGCTCTTTATTGGCAGCCTGCCTCCTCTTGCTTCTGCCTACCTCCGAGTGAACCCCTCACCTGCCCCAAGGCTCCTTGGGGACCCAGGGTTGCTCAGTGGACAGTGGGGCCAGAAGGCGTGTCCCCGAGCCTGCCATGTGCCGGGCTATGCTGCACATGGGGCCCACAGGCGCCCACATCTGGTCCCAGCTCGGGCAAACCGGGGGCGGGGGGTGCTGTGTCAAGGAGGTGACAATCAACAGACGCCCTGCCCAGCCCGGGGTTGGGAGAGGGGTGGAGGAAGGCGGCAGGTGGAGGGGAGACGTGTGCCAGGCCGGGGGAGCCAGTCCAATGACCTACGAGTCCTTCCACAAGGCAGAGCCGTGGAGCACTCAACCGGGTCACGGCCCCTCCCTTCTCACTGAGAAGACTGTCCTGCGCACACCTCCAGGCCTCACCCCCGGTCCGGGAGAGCCTCGGCCCAGGACGGGAGGGCTGGGTGAGGCCAGCCCTGCAGACAGGGCCCCCGGCCAGCACCCACGAGGGTGCCCTCGGCCCCGGGAGCTGGCGCTGGGCACCCGCCACTTCAGGCCCGGGCAGGCGAGCGCAGGCGCTCCAGGAAGGCGACCTGGGGCCTCACAGTAGATCATCCTTAAAAAAGAAACCAGAGACACCCCGGGCGCCTCCCTGGGGCCCCATAAATCTGGAGAGGAGGGAGCGCACACGGAGAACACAGGCTTTTGAATTTTAAATGGCCAATTTGGTCAATGAATCAATTTCACTGGCTGCGGCGAGCGCGCGGACTGAAGCAGTTTTAAGACCTATTTGAAGCGGTGAAGCCTCTTTGTTCATGCTTCTCTCCGATCGCCGGCCTCTGATATTTCATCTGTATTCATCTTTATGGCTTTCCGAATTATAGATGTCAGCTGAGAGCCGAGAGCAGGAGGCCGGGGAGGGGGAGGGAGCTCACTGCTCTCGGGAAGAGGAGCCACTCCCCTCGTGCCTGGCCCCGCTCCCTCGTCTGCTCCGGAGCCTCGTGCGGCCTGGGGTGGAGACCTGGCAGCTGGCCCTCAGCAGGGCTCACGTTCTGGGGGGAGGCTGGCGCCCCTGGGAGCCAGCACGACAAAGTCCCCGGTGCCCGGGGCAGCACAGGGCTCCAGCCGCCGGCTCCCATCAACAGCCCTTCCTCTGCGTCCAAACGGCACCCACAGTTATGGCTCCCATCCCTGGGAACGCATGTCCTGCTGATTTTGGAACATTCTGACCCAAGTGGCTGAAAACTAATATGCGCATCACCTCTGAGAAACGGGCGCGCTCTACAACACGTAACGTGAAGAGGTCACAGACACAGACTGGACGCCGTAAACTGGGAAGGGCCAGACGGTTTGCCTCCGTGGCCTGCGGCATCCCGGTGGCTACCACTCAGCTCGGATGGGACGCGAAGGCAGCCACAGACGCCACCCAGGCAGCCGGGGCGGCTGCAGCGGAGCGTCCTCCCTGACGCGGGCCAGTGGCCAGCCTGCCGACGCCTGCTCTGCGCACTCGTGAGCCCGCTGGCTTTTCCACACTGCCCAGCCCCATCCGGGGAAAGCCCGCTCCAGATACTGTACTTTCTATCTCTCTTGCAATTTACATTTGGAATTTTTGTGTCTTATTTCTTTCCTCACTCAATTCGTGTTTTTTACTTTAAATCCTTGAGCATATGGATCATATTTATAACTGGTGATCTAACATCTTTTCCCACCATTCCTGTCATTTCTGGGTCTGTCTCTACGAATTGATTTTTCTCCTGTTCATGGGTCACGTCTCCTTATGCCTTTGCTTATCTAGTGATTTTTGATCGGATGCTGGACATCGCCTTGGATTTTGCTCCTTGAGAGCCAGATTCTACTTCCTTCCTGCAAGGAGCATGGGCTTCCCTCTGGCCAGCATGCGGCCTCGGGGAACTTAGATAAGTGGGTCCTCTGGCCCTTTGGAGGCTTGTTTTGGTGCTTTGGGGACAGGTCTCAGGCGGCCCTTTCCCTAGGATTTGTTCAGCCCTCTACAGAGGTGAGCCTGCTGAGTGGGTTCTTTCCACGCCAGCTGGCGGAAACAGAGACGGTCCGGGCCTGTGTGAGCTCCGGAAATTGTTCCCGCTGCAGCAATCCGGTCATCGTTACTTCTGCAGAGTTGCTGGGAGTCCACGCCCCACGCATGGCACAGCTGGCGAAGCCCCGTGGGAGCCCCGGAGCCGGAGGCTGGAGCTCTTTCTCTGCCTGCCTCGCTCTTCTCCGGTTTCTTCTCTGCGAACTCGAGACATCTCAGCTTCCCAGGTCTCTGATGTGGGGTGCACAGCAGGTCCCATGCAGGTCCCTCCTCCCTGCCCTGCATCTGGAAGTCGTCTTCCGGCAGAAAGCCAGAGCACAGAGGGCTCTGTTCATGTGCTACAGATCCGAGTTCCACGCTGCCCACTGCCTAACGTCTGAAAACAGTTGTATACATTTTGTGTCCAGTTTTCGAGATGTTTAAGATGGAAGCATAAGCCAGGAGGCCGCGGTAGAGATGCCATCGATTTTTTTCAAGTTTTTTTATTGTGAGAAAGTGCATAGGACATAAATCTACCTTCTTGCCCATTCCAGGGGCACAATTCAGGGCCATTACGTACATTCACATCATTGTGCAACTGTCACCACCACCACTTCCTGAACCGTTTTTGTCTCCCCAAACCGAAATCCTGTTCCATAAAATCCGCACCCCTGCCCCCCTCCTGGCTGGGCACCCCGTCCTACCTTCTGTCTCTGAATTAGACTCCTCGCACGGAAGTGGGGTTTCTACAAGTGCAGTCAGAAGGCATTAGTCCTTCTTGGAGGGCGGCCTCTGCCAGTGCCCCCTCTCCAGGCCCATTCTCGTCCCAGCGACTGCAACCTCTCCCTCCTCCCTGAGGCTAAGTAATGGCTCGTCCGTTCACCCTCCGGTGCTCACTCAGGCGGCCTCCGTGGCTTGGCTGTCATGACTAGAGCTGCTCTGAACTTGGATGCACCCACCTCCTGTGACATCGTGCCCTCGGCCATCTGGGTGCCCCAGGGAGGGCCACCCGGGGACCTGTAACACCCGATCGGTGCCCACTTTAGCGGGTTGCTTTACCGCTTCGACATAACCCTGGGGAGTTTGGTGGCCTCACGGCTCAGGTTGGACCTAAACCAACAAGCTTCTGGCACACATTGTTTGCTTCTCAGCAGCAGAGAGAGGGACGCCGAGGGTGGCAGGGCGAAGCCCTCAGCAGCCGGGGGACATCAGGACCACGCAGGCCCTGTGTCCCCGGAGCCGCCGTCAGTGCTGCCCACCCACGTGCCCGCCCGGCCCGGGCACACGCACTCACACTCGCACGCAGACAGCAATTCCCCAGCCGGCGTGTCTCCAGCCTGTCCACACCCACACTCCCAACGACACCGTGGTGCTGGGCCCAGACCCCGCGCAGCCCCGACCCCCTTCGGGCCACCAGAGGAGTCTGAAATGCCGGCCCTCCTGAGCCCACCACCCCTGGCACAGCAGGGCGAGGCCTGCTTTCCCGCCTCCACCCCGGGGGCCGCCCCAGGGCTACAAGGAGGAATGACCTCTCATGGTCAAGCCCGCCTGGGCTCTGCCTCCCAGCAGCCCCTGCCAGCCAAGGAGAGCCCCGCACACACCCCGACACACCCCCGGAGGCCGCAGGACCCACAGGCAGGAGGGCCCCGGTGCCCAGCTGACCGGTGGGGAAGCATTCATCCACCTACCCGCTCACTCGTTCCCTCCCGTGAGGCTTCTTGGCTGGCCGTGTGCCCGGGGCAGGCTGGGTCCTGAGAGCTGCAAGGCCCTCACTGCCTGGGCCCCTGGGGGAGGCCCCCCACCCCACCCCAGGAGGGCGACCGGCCGTCCCATTCACCCGGCACTCAGGGGCTCCTGGAACATGAGACTTCGCCAAACCAGGAAAGTCCCAAGCAAACAGAGACAAGTCTGCCCCTACTCCAGTGTGGCCAGCTCCAAGACAGCCTCGCCCTGACGCCTGGAGGCCATGAATACGGGACCCTTCACCGCAGAAGAGCAGAGCGGGGATGATTGAGTTAAGGGTCTTGGATGGGTCATCAGGTCGGCCCGTTACGGAAGTCACTTAAGGGAGGCCGATGGAGACAGACGGGGGTGGGGGGCACCCCACAGACGAACCACGGGGGCCACGCTCCGGTCGGCCGCTCAGAGTTGGCTCCCACTTAGAACACAATGTGAGCGCCAGAACCCAGCGCGGACGTGAGGCCTCCCCTGCGGGGCTCCCCCATCCCCCCCCTTCCCTGCAGCTCTGGAGCTGCGTGGGGCCTGTCTACCGTCCCCGGGCCGCGGGCCCCCTCCTCGAAGC
>PJEM01016794.1:0-13534 GCA_004023845.1 Helogale parvula | reverse complement strand
CCGCCCGCCCACAGCCCCCGAGCCCAGCACCGCCGGGCCAGGCCCGGGACCCGGGAGGGCCCGGGGGTGGAGCTCCCTCTGGCTTCAAGGCCCCCGCGGAGGCCAGGCTTCCTAACACAGGGCAGGAGAGGGGGCCTCGGGGCCGCAGCCCACCCGCAGCCCCACCCGCACGCAGGTCAGGCCCGCACGGGGACACAAGGGGGCAGGGGGTGCCTTTCTCAACAGACTCGCCACCCCGTGCAGCACGGCCGGTGCCCTCTTCTGCCGCCCTCTCCCTGGACGGGGCCTCCCGTGGAAGGCGCTCTGCCCCCCATCTGTTCTCCGTTCTCATCCCTCGACCCAGCAGCAGGGTTTGGCAGGGCTTGGGTCCCCTTCCTACACCCATCCTGCTCCACGTCGCGCCCCTGCTCCCGCACCCCCTTCCCACGCCCCTTCCCGTCCCTGCTCCCACGCTCCCTCCTGCCTCCACTCCCCCTCCCGTACCCCTTCCCCCTCCCACGCCCCCTCCTGCCCCCCAACCCCCCCGCAGTCTGGAGTCTCTCTTTGCTCTCGGAGGCAGCTCCTCTGCCCCAGAAGCTCCCAGTAGGGCAGCCATTCCAAACCCAGACCCGTTTCCTCCGCCTCCTTCTCCAGCCCAGGCCGGAGCGCCCTCTCACATACACCCCCATGAACCCGCAGGTTGTGTAAGGCCTTTGATGTCAACGGGTGGGACCTTGACACCTCAGTCAAAAGCAAGACAAAAGTCCCCAGATGTCTGCTTGATGTCCCCCCGCATGGCTGGGGGCCCCTCAGTCAACACGCCCGAGACAGACTCTGCGCTTCCCCACACCCCATGCCCCCTCTCTCGGGGCACCTGCTTCTCCAGGGCTCGGACCCCAACCCTCGGAGCTGCCCTGGCTCCTCAGTGCGCCATGGGGCAGAGGAAGGAGAGCACAAGGCAGTGGGGTCTGGAGCCCCCGGACCCTTGGGTGGAGGCCAGGAGGGTGCAGAGGCCCCCATGCGGGTGGTGAGTGGGCTCCTCCGCTGACCTCGGCGCCAGGCACCGCCTGGGCACCCTCTGCTCTCGGGGCTGTGCCCACCCAGGAACAAGGCAGGAAGTCCTTCTGTCCAGGGACCAGGTGGCCTTAGGGGCTGGGACCCCCGACCGCTGAGGAAACCCACTGCCGCCTGGCGCTGGATGTCGCTCTGACCCCATCCTGCCCTCCCCCCAGAGCTCTGGCCGCATCAGGACGAGGTGGCAGGTGTCCCCAGGTGGTGGGCCCCCTGCAGGAAGGAGACAGCCCCGCACGCAGCTCCTGGGCTGGTGACGGCTTCCCTCCCCGCGCTCGGCACCCCTGGGCTCCCCATCTCTTGTGATGTAATCCGGCATTTAGGAGAGAATAGGGTAAAGGCAATTTTACGACTGCAATAAAAGTGGCAAAGTGACCCTCTGACGGCTGTTAATGAGCTCCATGCTATCTCCCCAGCTGAGCGGGCCAACTGTAACCCCGCGCAGGAGGTCACCTCGGCGCCACGCAAGCCCTGGCAGACGCGAGCGTCACCGCGGTCTCCTAATCTTCTCCTGCATCCGACAGAAGCGATCAGAAGATACCTCACAGGAAATTATCTCCCTCCTCGTAACCATAGCAACAGATGAGCGCTGGTCTGGCTCAACTTTCCGAGAGAGGGTTTGTCAACGTGGAACCAAACCCCAAGAGCAAAAGCAGAGCCCCGGCCTAGCTCCCTCCCAGCGGGCTGTGGGAGAGGACAGGCGTGGAGGGGTGGACGGGCTGTGGGCACGGGGCTGGTGTGGCTCGGGTGCCCGTCATCTCAGGCTGGTCCACGGACTCGTCACAGCGCCGTCAGAGCCCCGGCAGACCTCTCCTGGAAACTGGGAGGCGGATTCTAAAATCCACCAGAAAGCGCCACGGGACTGGAAGAGAAAGCGCCATCTTGGAGAAGACGGCCAGGGTTGGAGTCATCCCACTGACCCAGGATGCGTCCCAAAGCCAGACATCAGGTGGCAAGGCCGTGGGGGAGCCGGAGAGACTCCACAACCAGACCCACGAAGACCAGCCCCATTTGTCTTTGACACAGGCTCCAAGGCAATCCAGCGAGGAAAGGGAGAGTTCTTCCGGATGAACATGTGAAACAAACAAACACCAACCCCTTCCTCACACCATACACAAAAATTAGTTCGAGATGGATCATAGACCTAAATACGAAAGGCGGACCGGGGACCACCCAGAGGGACACGCGGGAAGAAACCTTTGCAAGCTTAGGGCAGGTTTTCCACAGAGAGCATGCCAGATACTGGAATGGAATTCCATCAAAATGTAAGACTTCGGATCCTCAAGACGTGGGTAAGCAAACAAAAACAGGAAAGAAAACATGGCTGTCCACGCACACACATATATCCACGCATAGATGTCACGTCCAGAACACACAGCGAAGTCGTATGAAGCCACAGTGAAAAGACAAATCACCCAATTAAAGCTGCAAAAGACCTGAGCAGACGCTCACAAAAGGAGTTCGACAAATAACAGTGTTACAAGATGCTCAACGTGATGAGTCGTCAGGGAGGCGCGGTTCCAACCTCCAGGAGCCGGCGCTCCGCCCACTGGGGGGGGGGCACGTGTGCTCCTGCCAACGCCTTGGCCTTCTCGCACATCTCTACGTCTACACGGACCCTCAGACCCAGCCATTCGACTCCTGGCTCCTGGGTATTTACCCAAAAGAAGGGAAAACATAGGTCCCCAAGACACAGCGGCTTGAGTCACGGTAGTGGAAACTGGCCGCTAGCCGAACATGCACCAGCAGGAAAGAGCATCTAGGTGTGGTCGTGAGTGGAGTACTAGCCGCCCAGGAAAAGAACAGCCTCCGTCAGTAAACCTCAACACGGCGCGCTGAGCGGAGTAGCTGTGCTGGGCCGTGTGTGTGATGTAGCGGGACAGGCCAGACCCCGCGGAAGAGCCGGCAGGGGCCGCCTTCGGGGCAGCCCACCTCTGGGAGGCGCAGGGGCCGCTTCCCGGGGATGGCGGTCACGTGCTCGGTCACTCTGTACCCTCAGGTCTCGGCATCGCACATTACGTCACCCTTACTCCGGCACGAGGAAGGCCACCCCGAAGGACCAGTGATGGCCGCATGGAAGGCCGCCCCTAGGACGGGGCCACGCCCAGGAGCCATGCTTGGCCCCACCTGGGCATCTGGCCTTGAGACCAGTGCCCCCGGCGGCCCGGCCCTGGCGGCCCTTGGTTCCGCGCCTCGAGTGGTGGCCCTGGGGTCATCGGGAACTAAATGTGAATTTAGTGCGCCACTCAGTGGCACGTGGCCCTAGCTTGGTCCCCTCTGAGCCTCGGTTCCCATCTGTAATCAGGGGCCAAGGCTCACCTCCCAGGGCTGATGCCAGGAGCCAGGGCACCACACACAGCGCGTCACCCTGCGTCCGGCGTCTGGAGGGCTTAGCGAAGGGCAGTGGCCTGCGACAAAGCACGCGTCACCCTTCTCCCCCAAGACACCCCGTGCTCCCTGTGGCCCCGCCATCCCCCTGGGAAGGGAATGAACAGCAGCTCTTGCCCGGACTTCTGACCTTTTCTAAATGCACAGCCTCTCGAAGCCTCCAGTGGGCGTGGCCTGGAGTCCCTGCCCCTGCCATGTCGCCTGTCACCTCCAGCACTCTTGGTGGCCCAGTGCCCAGGTCTGCCTTCCGTCCTCTGGGGTCAGGTCCCCGCTGCAGGGGCCGTGGTGGCATGTCTCGGCGGCAGCAAGCCAGGACACGTCCACCTGCCCGCCCAGGCTTTCCCATGGGCAGCGGTGTGGGCATGGGCCCCCCCGAGCTCCCCACAGCCGGGCCAGCCCCGCCCCCGCCCCTCTCGGCCAGATGAGGATGCACGGGCAATTTTCTCCCGAAACAAATGGAGAGAAATTGCTGCAACGGGCAAGCAGCCTCAGTTTCGAGCTAATTTCCACATAATACGATCAAATGACTTCCCTTTCCTTTCTGCCGGCTCCGCTGCATAATTTGACAAATTGCACAAGCTATTTGATTCAGGGGCTCAAATGTAGGGGCCGGTCCTTTTGAATAGTCATGGACAAATGGTGGGGGGCGGGGAGGAGAAGGCAGAGGGTCCCCGCAAAGAGTGGGCTGACTCCACCGCTGAGGAGGACCTCTCGGGGGCCCCCGAGGACGCTCCAGAGCCGGCCCGGGAGGCAGGGGCCCGAAGGCTGTGGCTGCCAGCACATTCCACTACCACTTTCCCGCGGGCGAGCGAGGGCCCAGCTGGGAGGCTGCTGTCCACGTGTCTGGTGCACAATATGCCCTGTGGGGCTTGCCAGCGGGCTCTTGGCTCCGAGCTGGCGCCTGGCACCTCCAGCCTCGCGCCGGGCCAAGACTCATGCTTGTGCTGCCGATCCCGCCGCGGGGAGAGGGAGCGCCAGCCCAGGCAGCACAGGCAGCTGGCACTCTGGTCCCCGCCATCGAGGCCGCCAGCCCCCGCCAGCCCTGCATGTTCACGGCCCCATCCCTCAGGCCCCTCACGCCCCGCGGGTACCGGGACCCCCGCGCACGGCCGGGCGCACCGTGGGGGCCTGCGGGCCGCTGCGCTGGGGCCGTGCTCCCCTGTGGACCCCCGCCCCCGCGTGCAAGCCTCCGAGAGCGGGGGGAACGGTAACGCCCAGGGAAGGGCTCCTACCGCTCAAGGCGCCGCCGTTAAATGAAGAGAATGTTTGTTTTAACAACATTCATTTTAAAACTGTAGCAGCCCCACCATAGGCAGGCTCAGCGAGAGCCCCAGCCCGTGCCCTCGGCGGCAGGGTTCTCGCGTCGGGCTGCTGAACACGTTCAGTCTTCCCGGGCATTTTTGTGCAAATGTGTGTGTAAGAACAAACACACACCCCTGAGGGCGGCTACACTGGGCCCCCACTCCTGTGCTCCCGCGCCTGGTATCTGCACTTAGCGTACACGTCCATTAACGGAGCAGAGTCACTTCTAACTTGGAAAACGCTTTACTTCCTAAGGTCCCTGGAGGGGACAGTGCTTCCGAGATGGGCCCACCAGGGCGACAGGCTGCACTCCGACCCCCATCGATCCCCCAGAGCACGGGACAGTCCACTCTGTGCAAGGTCTGGGACAGCCCAACCCCACAACTCCCCCCCCACCCCGAGGACCCACCACCCCCCACCCCAGCCAGGGGCAGAGAAAGAGACCCAGCAGCAGGTGGTCTGCAGGCAGGAGATACAGAACGGCAGTTGGGGGCTTTCAGAGGCTCTCTGAGGATCCAGGGATATGGAGGGAAAAAGATGAAGAGAAGTCCAAGCCCAGGGCCTGGGTGGAGTCTGGGGTCGGGTGCCTCCAAGGACAGCACTGCGGGGAGGGGGATGGGCACAGGCAGGCTGAGCCCTGAACGCCAGGTCCACTGGGGGGCTGCAGGGACAGAGGGCAGGGACAGGGAGCCTGTCTGGGCAGCTCCTGCCCCCTCCAGGTCCGCGGTGACAAGGGCTGCGGCACTCTCCAGAGATAGAGACGTTCTGGAAGCTGGCATATGCTCGGGAACGCAAACGGATTGACTATCAGCCTGAGAGAGAGGTAATTAAGAAGGTAGACGCTGCCAAAACATCCACTGTGTTTCAAAGCCAGAAACGTGTGGTCGGGGGACAGTCTGCTTCTCGGTAACTCTGTCCTCCAGGATGCGTGTTCAGTGAGTGCGTCAGTCCTCGGCGGGCATGGGCGTGCCCGACACCCCACCAGGCCCCTGGGGGCAGAGGGGGGTGAGGAGCAGCCCAACGGAAGCCCTCAAACCCTCGCTGCTGCTGGGAGCGCACGCGGGAGCAAAGGCCCCGCGCTGCAGGGTGCTCACCAAAGCATAACGGGCTCAGGCCAAGAAAGACCTGGGGGTGGAATGTTCTGGAAGGCCTCCTGGGGGAGGAGTGCAGTCCTGCAGGACAGGAGGGTGGCGTACACTGGGGACTAGAAGCAGACGTCTGGGGAAGGCAGTGAGAGCACAGGAGCCCAGCTGCCTGGGGCCGGCTACCCACCAGCAGTGCGCTGGGGCAGGGGGCAGGCAAGGTCGCCTGGGTGTGGCTGCACATGGTCTCCACACAGAGCCCCAGGAGCGCGGAGCTGGGGATTGCAGATAGGGCCTGGGACCACCAGCCTGCCCCCTGCTCACCCGAGCACTCAGAGAGATGGTGCCCACGGGTGCCCCACCAAAGTAACAGCCAGTCACGGGGCTGCCTGTCCACAGGGCCTGCCTGTCCACGGAGCCGCCCGTCCACGGGGCCGCCTGTCCACGGGGCCACGTGTACACACCACTTAAGATCAAGTGACTAAAAAAACAAAATCACTCTCTTGGCAGACCAGGGGTTAAATCAGCCGTGTAATTGCTGGCGACAGCCTTGCAAATGATTTATTGATTTTTTTTTAAGTAAAAATGTGTCACATTCTCCAGTGTGGATACAGACCAATTACGCGCACAGCCAACTGGATGAAAACTTAGGAGTTTATACCAGATGCCGGCTCACACCCCGTGCCAAGCGGCACCGGCAACCTGGGGACAGAGCGCTGCCACCTGACGTCTCTCTTGAGCTCAGCACACCGCCCTCCGGGCCACGCGGACACGGGCGCTGTGCCAGCCCCGGGGCGCGGCGTGCTGGGTGCGCCAAGGTCCAGCAGACGGGCCGCTGCCCCGAGGGGGCTGGAGGCTGCAGAGGCCCCAGGAGAAGCCACCAGGAGGCCGGGCTCCGCTGGGGTCCCCGGGGGTGGCGCTGGGGGGGGGTGGTCAGCACAGCACAGGGCTGGAGGAGGGCATCCCGGGGACGTGCGTCCAGACAGGACCTCAGGGGAGGAGGCTCGCCAGCCAGGGGGAGGCCGGAGGACGCCGAGGGCGGTGAGGGGCATGCGGTGAGCCTCGGGGAGCCCACGAGGACAGCAGCCAGAGGCCCGGGCGTCCCTGTGGCCATGGCGCGCCTGCCACGTGCATTCAGACCCCGGAAGGTTTAAGCCGGAGAGCCTCGTCTGCAGCTGTGTTTTAAGAAGCTCCTTCTGGCTCCCGTCCATCCACAGAGGGAGCAGCCAGCAGGCCGGGACCAGTCACGTCCGGATGATTCTTCGAGTGGCCGTGGGAAGGAAGGGGATTCTGACACAGGCTACAACGCGGACGGGCCTGAAAACATGACTGTGGGTGAAAGAAACCAGACTGGAAGCCCACCTACCGCCCGGTTCCATCCCTGGGAGATGCGCAGAGGAGAGAGAGGCTGGCGGTTCCAGGGCTGGGGCGGGGCACGAGTCCCCTTACCCGCTGATGCTGTGATGCTGGCCTTCTGGAGCTGGACGCAGCTGCACACACCTGTCAGGGTCCTGAGTCTCTAGGGGGGTGTGGGCAGGGAGGTGGAGGGGCCGCAGGGTGGAGTCGGTGGTCCCCAAGGCCGGGAAGAGGCGGCAGCCAGAAGAAAGCAAGATGGACGCTGAGGACCTCCCAGGACTTTGCGGCAGAGAGGCGAGGCCCAGCAGAGGCAGAGGCCCAGCCCGAGTGGGGGGGACCCCAGAGACGGCGGCGGGTCCTGGAACCGGGGTTTCATGGGCAGTGGACGCATCGCCGGCGGAGGGAGGGCAGGTGTTCCAGGGGTGCCCAGCCGGTGGTGGCGGAGGCGGGACAGCCCCCGTCCGGACCCCAAGGAGCACTAGGTGTCCCCGCCTCCAGAGTCACGGAGGAGATGCAGAAGGGTCAGCACCACCGGGCCCCACCCCCCACCCCCAGAGGGTTCTCCTGCGTGCACCCCCCCGCTATCCCCCCGACCCCGCGTCCCCGCAGACGAAGCAGGCGCAAGGCGGAGTCCCGGTCTTTATTGGGTGGTTGGTTTCAAAAGGGGGCTCACATGGGGCGTGTCACCACGCTGTGGTCTCCCCCCAGTCTGCAGGCCCCTCCCCAGGGAATGCCCTGTGCCCCATGACTTCCCTGCCCGGTCCTGGGGCCGCACCAGGTCACTTGGAGCCCTAGCCTCCCGGGGCTCATCCAAACCCTGGCTCATGAGGTGGTCTATTCCCAGAGCCAGAGCCCCTGCCCTCCTGCCCGGTGCGGGGGAGGGGCCCCCTGCCCTCCCACCCGCTCAGCTCGCCCAGGGCCCCAGCCCCGCAGCCCTGAGCTGCTCACCCACGCCTCTATCAGGGCCTGTGCTTCCCACCGCTTGTCCCCAGTGTGGCTGCTGCCCGTTGGGTCTCCCCCCACACCCCCGACCCTCCACCCTCCACCCTCACCCGCGGGGACGGGGCTCTTAGCTCCCAGCACCGCCTCCTTCCTCCCCCAGGCAGCCGGCTCTTCTGTCTTGAGTGGAAGTTAGGCCCTGTGCCTTGGTCCCGAACCCCGGGCTCCGGGTGAGCCCCATGGGGCCCCTCCACACCTCTGGTGACAGGGGAGCCCCCCAGCCCTCCCCACAAGGACCACGGTGGCGACCCCAGCAGCACCCCCTGGTGTGTCCTGGAGGCGGGTGAGTATTTAGAGCCTGAAACCAGTTTTCAGACATTTCTTCTGAAAATCCACAGGCGCTCGGGGCGCCTGGGTGGCCCGTTGGTTAAGCGGTGGACTCCTGATCTCAGCTCAGGTCACCATCATGTGGTTGGTGAGATCCACGGGCTCTGAGCTGACAGCACGGAGCCTGCTTGGGATTCTCTCCCTCTCTCTCTCTCTCTGCCCCTCCCTTGCTCGTTTTCTCTCTCTCTCAAAAGAAACATTTTTAAAATAAAGAAAAGAAAATGCCCGGGAGCTGTGATTTACAGCCCACCCGGTGTGTGTTCTCTCCGGAGGGACCCAGCCTGGCTCGGAGCCTCCTGGCAGCCTGCTCCACGCAGCTCTGAGAGCCGCTGTCTTTATGTAACGGACCCGGAAGGGCCCCGGGTGGGGGGTTCAGCTACACCTGCCTGCAGTGGAGACATACAGAGGCCACGTGGCTTCCAGATACTCTGGGATGGACGCCCACCCCCCACCCCGTGAGGGCCCGGTTGGGGTGGGAAGCCGCTCCTTCCCTCCGCGCCCAGTACGGGGCCCTCTCCACCGGCTCTTGGGGTGACCTGTTTGATTTCCTAACGTCTTTCTGCCCTGGCCTCTTGTGAGCTGGGCTCTGCTGGATGGGGACCTGGCGTGGGGGGCCCCAGGACAACCCCAGGCCTGGGGCCTCCATGGAGCGCATTCCTGGTCCAACTGACCAGGAAACAAACGACCACCGTTCACCATTTCAGAGCAGAAAACTAAGGCTCAGAGAGGTCGTGTCACGTGGAAAGGCTCACACAGCACCGCTGCGCTGTAACCCGGCTCCAGATGGTTCCCAGGCCCCAGGAGGGCTGGCTTCACAGGCGGCCTCTCAGCTGAACCGACCTAGCCTGCCTGTCCCTTCCCCGGGGACCGTCCCTCGTGCCTGCTGGCCTGGCTGGGGTGGCTGGTACACCATTGGCCTGCGGAGTCTCCGCTCAGCCGTCCGCCAAGACCCAGTCTGGTTCTCCGCATGCACGGGGAGACCCGGAGACTCGAGGGCGGGAGAGGAGCTGGGCCTCTGCACCGGGCTCCCTGAGCCAGGGGCTGAGGACACGGTACCCTCCTGGCCCAGCCCCGACCCCCAGGATGCTCACACGGCACCGGGTGACAAGAGGTGCGCTCTGGCCACGCACCCCACTTGGGATGTAATGGAGGGAGGCCCAGAGGGCTGTGGGGGCCCCAAAGAGGCTTCTGATGCAGCAGGGCATCCAGGAAGGCTTCCTGGAGGAGATGGCATGTGGACGTAGGGCTCAGGGCTGTGCCTGTGAGCTGCATGGCAGAGGCGGGGCCTCCTCCCTACGGAGTCACCTGCTTCCCTGCCCATTGTCATCGCTCTCAACAAGCCCACACGATGCTGTGTGCCAGCACCAGGGGGAGGGGAGGGGTTGACAAAACGCTAACCAGCGTTTGAATGCCAGCTGAAAGCTGTCAGTTTCCCAGACAACTCCAAGCGGCGGCTGGATTCCTGGCCTGGCATTGGGGCCCAGGCTCGGGGGGCGCCTCTTGCGTTGGTATTATGAGCATCTCTGCAGCACCTTCCACGCGCCAGCCACCACTCTGAGCCTCCAGGACAAATCGGCTCGTTTGGGTTTTGCTCTCTTTGGCTTCTGCAGACAAGAGGGGCTGCCGGTGCTCAGTTCCTCCCCCCGGGAGACCGCAGTGTCCCCGTCTGCACAGCAGAGGTGACGTACTTCGTGACCCTCGGATTCTGGCTCCGTGCCGTGGCAGAGCTGGCATCGCGGAGCCTGAGAAGCCACCAAATGGGGACTCTGGGGCTGGAGCGAGCCCTCCGCCGACTCCCGGGGACCCGCTTCCCCAGAGGCTGGGCTGGGAGGGCAGCCCCGCCAGTGTGGGTGCGCGTGCCGCCTGGCACAGGGGGTCCTAGAACCGGGCTGGGCCAGGCGAGGCCCGGAGCGGGGCTCACACTCAGCCTGGGCGCAGCCTCCACACTGTCCGGAGCATAGAGGCCTCAGAGGGACGGACTCTGGGAGCGAAGAGAGCAGGGAGCGGGACCCTGGCCGGGGAGGGACCAGTAGAGGACAGCACTTCTCAGGCGGCCCCTCGGTTATGGCTGCTGCAGAGAATCAAGAAGGTGTGGCCAGGGCCCCTGCCTTTCTGCGGCCGGGAAATAGGATGAAACAGGCTCTCGTGGGTCCCCAGCAGATCTTTTGGGCTAAGTGTCCCAGGGGGAGGGTTTGGGGAGAGCAGGCAAAGGTTGAAGGGGATGATGGGGGTCAAGGGTGTTGGTTCATGAAGACAGCTCGCTGGGGTGGCTGGGGTGCCTTCCTCTGACCATCCCCGCCACCCGCCCAAGGACGCAGAGCACCTGCAGCTTCTCCTAATGCCCCACCCCCGCCAACCCCCCATCCCCGCTTTGCCCGCCCCTCCCCGGAAAGCTTCCGTGAGACCCTGAAAGGACCTCACCTCTTGAAGCCGCAGGCTGACTCGGGGCATCAGACGTGACCCTGCTCCCCATCGCACAGGTCACGCGCTGCTGACCACCTCCCCCCCTCCCCCAAGGGCCCCCTGCCCTGGGGGTGTGTCCCAGGCCCAGCACACGGGCGGCTTCCAGAATGTGCAGCGGCACGCCACCGAGCAAGCCTGTCCCCCTCCGAGTCTGCGTGGCTGAGGAGGACCGGCCCTCTTCCGGATCTGCTCCCCGCTGGGGACCCGCTGCTCCCGGACCCCGTGCGTCCTGCGTCCTTCAGGGTCACGCCGCGCTGTGGGAGTCCCCGCAGCCCGCGCTCCCGGATGTCAGACCTCCTCTTGTCCTCGGCTGTGTGCCTTCTGGCTCCCGCCGGCCTGGCTGACGGAACCGGGGCCCGAGGGGGCCCTGGGGACGCGGCCCTGAGGCGGGACCTCGGGCTCCGTGTGTGGGGCTTTGCGCCCGAGAACAGCACGCACCCTGCTTCTTGCCCGTGGGAAACGGCGCGGGGGCTGCCGGCCAGGCCTCCCCGCCCGTGACCGCGAGCCCCAGTACCAGGGCGTCCGGGGACGCGTCGTGCACCAGGAAGAGGAGAGGACGGCACCCCCTTCAGCTCCGTCTCGCTGCTCCTGCTCCCAGTCTGAACAGCAGCCCAGGAGGAATCGACCCCTGTGGCCGCCGGCGGGCACTCTGAGCCTCAGACTGTGGCGTGCAGGCGGGGAAGCGAGGATGGGCTCCACGCACGCGCATGCGCAGACACACAGATAGACATGGACATACAGAGACACAAATAGACACAGACACACAGAGGATCATACAGACACACGCAGATGGACACGCACGCAGATACACACACACAGACACAGACCCAGACACACAGACACAGAGGATCATACAGACACACGCAGATGGACACACACACAGACACACAGACGCACATGCTGTCAAGGCTGCGCAGGAACCAATGGCCAGAGCTAGAACCATTTGAGCAACAAAATACACTGAATTTTAACCCCGAGTGTAACAACAATTCATGAATCCACGCTGATGTACCCAAGTGACTCCATACGTGGTCGGGAAGAAGGGACACATCTCTCTGCAGCAGAACCCGGGGCCCTCCCCGCAGAGCCTAGTGTGGGGGCGGGAGGCAGAAAGGGGTCACTTTCCAGAAGCGAAGCCTGACCTGACACACCCCTCGGCCGGGGCCGGGGTGGGGGTGGGGGTGCCAAGTCAGCACCGCAGGGACGCGGACACTCAGGACCTGAGGGGACGGGGAAGGACTGGCCGTCCGTGCTCTTCCTCCGAAAACCACATGTGCGAGTCCGGTCGTGACAAAGCATGAGACAAGCCCAGCGGAGCCCTTGCCACAAACACGGAAGCAGGTGTCTGAACCTCGAGGTCTCGGGGACGAGGACAGTCACGGAGCCGCCCGTCTGGAGGAGGAGGCATGTGACCCTGGGCCAGAGAGCAGCGAGGCGGGGGCGCCGGGGTCGCACCGCCTTGGGCCGGACGGCCAGGGGCCGATGCGGGGTCTCGGCTCCGGCCGAGCTGCCTGCCTGCAGGCCGTGAGCTCCTCACGGCTGCTCCCCGACTTCTCTGTAAACCTACACCTGTTCTCAGAGAAACCGTTTATGTAAAGGAACCAAATCACGACGTGGCCCTTGCAGGCTGCTGACAGTGATGCCTGTCGAGTCCGCGCCGGGGGCGGGGCGGCGTTGGCTTCGAGTGGCCGGGGCCCTGAGGCCACGAGGCTGGACCTCAGGCGGCCTTGGCCCCGGTGTCTCTCTGAGACCCCTTGACCTTGGGAGTAACTTTGTCATCCGGCGTCTCATGAGGCCCGAGACCTGTTTCCGACCTAGTCAGGGCGCAGCCCCCAGGCCCGGCGTGCGAAGGAAGGCACCGTGACTGTCCCCTGAGCCTTTCCCGCGGCCATTTGTGGAGCAGCTTTGGGGGGGGGACCCTGAGGCCTTTTAGCATCCGTGGACGCCGGCCTTGAACTGATGGTGATCCCGGGAACCCAAACACGGCCCCAGCCCCTCGGTCCAAAGGGGAGTTCGCGGCGGTCAGGGGGTCAGTGGTTTCTTCACTGCTCAGGCTCTGTCACAGGCTGAGCCGCCTGCCACGCCCCGGTCACCTCCCCAGGGCCGGGACATTGTGGTCTGGACGGACTTTGCAGTGGGCAGGATGGAGGCCTCGTGCTTCCCGGACCCGCGGGTCGGGGGCCATCGCAGCGCCTTACGCCTGAGGGCCGAATGGGAATCCTGGAGCCCCCTGTATGGGGACAGAGGAGGGGAGCAATGCCACCTCACTGGAGGGGCGGCGGGAGTCGCTGCCAGGCTCCAGGCCCGAAGGCAGATTAGGGAGGGTGCCCCACGCCGCCCCGCCTGCTCACCACCAGGGAACCCCCAGCTCCAAGCGCAGGTTCTGTACGCAAGGTCCCACACGGCTCCTCGCGCCGGGACCCCCCCCCCCGCAGCCCCCCACCCTTGAGCACAACAGGCTCCGGGCCCCCTGCTCAGAGCCTCACCTGGTCCCTGCACTGAGGGCGTCACGCCGCCCGCGTCCCCGGAGGACAAGTGGGGGGGACGTGCACTAACCAGAGGTGGGA